>JAEOAD010000006.1:8170000-8235000 GCA_036365145.1 Orientallactaga sibirica | reverse complement strand
CAAGCCCCGCCCCTAAAGCCTTCAGGGGAGGGGAGGACCTTAGCTTGTACCCAGCACCGGCCCAAGTTTTCCCAGACTCTGCTCCCCACCCCACCCCCTGCCCACCAATGTCCTCCTGGAGCCTTCCAGGTGGAGTCAGAGGCAGACCACTCCTCCAGCTCCTGCAGGTCCTGGGCCTGGCTCTGTTCCTGGCTCTGGGAACCCTGGTCGTCCTCATCTTCCCGCCCATGCTCTTCAGCCACGCGGAGGGCTGGAGCTTCGGCGAGGGCTTCTATTTCGCCTTCATCACTCTCAGCACCATCGGCTTCGGGGACTACGTTGTGGGTGAGCATGAGACCCCATCTCGGGGAGGGGAAGGGCCCCCAGGATTCAGGGGATGGGGAGAGACAAACCAGTTGGGGGTTACTTTTTTTTTTTTTTTCCGAGGTAGGGTCTTACTCTAGCCCAGGCTGACCTGGAATTCACTATGTAGTCTCAGGGTGGCCTCGAACTCACAGCAATCCTCCTACTTCTGCCTCCCGAGTGTTGGGATTCAAGGCGTGCACCACCATGCCCGGCTCTAGTTTTGTTTCCTTTAAAATATTTTAATCTACTCATTTGTGAGGAGAGAGAAGGACAGAGCATGGGCACCCCAAGGCCTGTTGCCATTCCCAATGAACTCCAGACACATATAGCACCTTGTGCTCTGGCTTTATGTGGGTTCTTGGGAGTTGGACCTTGGCTGTCAGGTTTTGTGAACAAGAGCCTTTAACCACTGAGCCATTTCCCTGGCCCAGCAGCTAGCTTTTTGTTTTTGTTTTTTGAGATAAGGTCTCACTCTAGCCCAGGCTGACCTGGAATTCACTATGTAGTCTCAGGGTAGCCTCAAACTCACGGTGATCCTCCTACCCCTGCCTCCCGAGTGCTGGGATTAAAGGCGTGTGCCACTACACCTGGCTTTGGGAGTGACTTTTAAGGACTCTGACACCCTCAAGAAGTCTCTGGTGTGGGATCCATTGCTGCTCCCATCTGTTGGGAATCCTTGGGATGGCAAGCAGGGAGCGAGCATCCCTTGGCACCCTGGGGATGGCTGCGCCTGCGCTCAGACACCTGCCGTCCCCTCCTCTGGCAGGCACAGATCCCAGCAAGCATTACATCGCTGTGTACAGGAGCCTGGCGGCTGTGTGGATCCTCCTTGGGCTGGCATGGCTGGCCCTCGTCCTCTCCCTGGGCCCCCTGCTTCTACACAGGTGCTCACAGTTCTGGCGGCTCGCAAGGGGCCTGGGCCTCAAGGATGGGGAAGTCCCTGATCCTGACGGGCCCACCAGACCTCAGAAGATCCCGATCTCTTCATGAGTCCATTAGGGGCCCCCCGCCACCCCTCCTCCCCTTCCCTGCCCATGCCATCCACTGCCCCATGTCCCCAGCCCCATTCACTTCCCAGCCAGGACTGGTCAGCAACTCTCCAGAGAAAGAGAGAGAGAGAAGAGATGGCTGTGCCCACAAAACAACTGAAGGGAGAGGCAGAGATGGAATCAAAGATGTGTGTGGTGGAGATGTGTACCCTGGCAAGAGCCTCTTCCCCTGTCCCCAAAGAGGACCTGGAAACACCAAACCCAGCATGGCTCATGGCCACCACACCATCATTGTCCCCGCATCACTCCAGGAAACCTCAGGCAGACAGCAAGCAAAGACTGACACGATTTCTGTGTTACTTGATAGGAACGCGATATGTACTTGCCAAGCCCCATTTATGTGCAGAATACTGCTGGACCCTGGGGATACAACAGTGACCCATCCCTCCCTGTGTCTTTTTCTTTTGTTTTATTGTGGTTTTGGTTTTGGTTCCTTCGAGGTAGGGTCTCACTCTAGCCCAGGCTGCCCTGAAACCTGAAGCCATCCTTCTACCTCTGCCTCCCAAGTGCTGGGATGAAAGGCGTGCGCTACCACACCCGGTCCCTCACTGTGTCTCTAAGTGTCATAGTACTACACACAGAGAGAGAGAGGCGGTCCTGGTACAGCACCCACAAGACCTTGACCGGAGGAGCAAACCCAGGCGAGAATGAGAGTCCAGTAGACCCCACTGGAGGAGGAGGGCTGGGAAGACACACTGGGACATTCAGTGAAGACAGGAGTCTGTCCCCAAGAGACCCACCACGGAGAGACAGTCAGCTCCCTCGTCTGCGGACAGAGCTGTCTGTAGACAAGGCTGGACCCTCTTGGGTGTCCCTCCACTTTCCTGGACATGACCTCCCCTGACCCCCGGAACACCCCTGAACCTTATCACTCCTCCTTAGAAGCTGAAAGACCAGCAGGTCCCAGAAACACTGCAGGAAATGAGCTTCCTTGTGGCCAGGGCTCCCCTGGGACCGCGCTCTCCAGGCTCAGCCTCTCCCCAGCCACATTACGACACTGAGGGTCAGAGGAGAGAACAGATTTGGGCCAGTTTGTCCCAATGCCCAATCTCGCAAAGTCTGGGAACTCTGGCCTGGGCCTCTCCCACCACTCCGACTACACACCAGTTTCTAAGCAGACAACCCCGGGGGACAGGGAAACCAGGAACCCAGGCGGCTCAACATGGAGCCCTAGGGAAGGGCAGTGGTAACCAAGGACTGCCCGCCATTCAGTAAATGCCGGAGAAGCCTCGCGGACGCTCCACACCCAAACACTGGCTCCTCGAGTCTGCCCGACACCCTCAGGAGCAATGAGGGGTAAGCCCATCTCCCAATCTCACAGACAAACCACACCTAGCTGGGGCCCCTATTCCTTGGGGACACTGCTTGTAAGAAGATCCATGATGGGGCTGCAGTTAGGCAAAGCCTAATGATTCAGGTTCAATTCCCCAGTTACCCACATAAAGCCAGGTACATAAGGTGGCACATGCATCTGGAGGTCCTTTGCAGTGGCTAGAGGCCCTGGTGTGCCCATTGTCTGTCTGTCTCTCTCTCTCTCTCTCTCTCTCTCTCTCCCTCTCCTTACAAATAAATAAATAAAAATATTTTTTTTTAAAAAGCCTGGCATAGTAGCACACACCTTTCATCCCAGCACTCAGGAGGCGGAGGTAGGAGGATCGCCGTGAGTTCGAGGTCACTCTGAGACTACATAGTGAATTCCACGTCAGCCTGGGCTAAAGTGAGACCCTACCTCGGGAAAAAAAAAAAAAAAAAAATCCAGGGTGAACGTGACAGCATTGAGAACTTGGAGGAAGTCGGGTGTCCAACGACACGAGGCAGGAGCCCAGTGCCAATAACCTTGGCTTTGGCCTCCTTAATCTCCTGGGTGGTTTGCAGAGTCCCTTCCCTCCCCAGCCAGCGGTCCTTTCCTTCCCCCTGACCTAGATGTGGGCTGGGGAGGGGACACTCCACACAAGGCTTTGGGGCCTCTTTTTGTTCCTTGGATTGGATCCCTGCGGGGGTGGGCAGGGCCGTGCCATTCCCCAGCACTCCCTCCCTCTGCAGGGAAAACACACCGGCCATGGGGGCGTTCACTTACACCAGGCTCCTCCCGGCCCTTCCTGTCCTTCTGGGTTCCTGTCCACCGGGAAGGAGCGCGCTCTGGGACTCGGGCTTGTCCATCATGTGCCCGCTGCGAGCGCCCACGGGCAGGCCTCGGGGCTGCGGGGTGCGGAACACCGGGTTCCTGTTGCTCGCCTACCTGGCTTACCTGGCGCTGGGCACCGGTGTGTTCTGGGCGCTGGAGGGCCGGGCCGCTGGGCATTCCAGCCGCAGTCTTCAGCGCGACAAGTTGGAACTCCTGCAGAACTTCACGTGTCTGGATGGCCCTGCGCTGGACCTGCTGATCCGGGTCAGGGGATGGAGGGATGAGGCAAGGGGGCACCGGGATGAAGGATGCTTTGCTCCGGGGCACGAAAGCGCCACCGCCGAGAAGCGTTTAGTCCCATAGAGAGATGGAGGGGACAGACGTGGATGCGTGAGGTTTGGGGGTGGGGGGGCCACGGGGCTGGGCTGGACCGCAGCGCAAAGGACCTGTCTCCCTGCAAGGTGATGCGCTTTTACTGTTGAAGGCTAGACTAAAAGGAATGAAGGCCCCAGACCTGTGCGGGGCGCTGACACCCAAATTTGGGGGTGAGGACTACAGAGGGCCTGTTTCTCTGGGTCACGAGGCACTGAACTGTCCGGTTAGGGACCTGGGGACAGGTAACATTTGGCCCGCTGGGAAAGGACTTGCAAGATGGACGAGGGATGAAGAGGCACACGGATAGACTCTTCCAAAGAGAGAGCAACTGAGCTGAGCGCTCTGGGGGAGGGGACCTCGGAGGTGTGGCCAGGCCCCAGGAGGGTGGGAACTTGACCAGAGAGAGACACCGGGGAAAAGCCCTACTGGGAGAGGGGGTAGAATGGGACCAAGGCAGGCCTTCCTAGGGCAGGGACCGGGAAGAGGGGGTGCTGGAAGTGAACAGATTGGACGCAGCGCCCCGCCCCACGTGAGACGCAGGAAAGGGTGAAGGGGGTGTGGGGCTGGGCATCCAAGGCGAGGCAGATGGAGATCTCTTCCACTCGTGGCCTGCGTGGGACACAGGGCTGGCAGCTGCTCAGATGAGTGACTGCTGTAGCATCCCATGTTATGGTCCCTGACTGGGTCCCCAAATCCGGTCCTCTGAGAGAGCCCTGGGTCCCAAGTCTATACCCAATACCCTAGTCCCAAATCCCTAGTCTGCCTAGCAACTCCTTCACCAATAGGAGGGAAGCCCCATGCCACAAGTCCCCTGGCTCAAGCCAGGTCCCAGAAGGAGCAGGTAATTAGGGTGGAACCTGAAGCTCTTGGACAGGCCAGCTGAGCAAGATCTTGAGCTAGCCAGGACCACCGTTGTCTGCTGAATTCAGAAGGGTACCTCCACCCCTACCTGAAAGTCAGCTGGGGCGGCCACCTGCCAGTCCTGTGCTCAGGCTAGCTGTCCTCCGGAAAGGCAGGGAACTGCACCCAGCTACCTGGGTGTTGAGGTGGCTGGATGGATGCAATGACAAGTCAGAGCTGAAGCCATCCAGCCCACATCTCATTCTCACCTCCTCTAATATCATCCACATTTGAAGATGAGGCTCCGAGAGGTCCAGTGTGAGCACAAGGCTGCGCAGCCAAGGACCGCTTCCCTAGAGACCTAAGCATGCAAATTTCCTGGACTTCCCAGCCAGCCTCCAGTCTCTGGATACCCCCTCCAAGCCCTTTCTGCTCCACTCCCAGCTCACTTCCTTCCCTCTTCTCCTCTGGCTCCAGCCATGCTCAGGACGAACCACCAATCAGTGTCCAGACCTGCCCTCTGACTATGTGACATACGTGTGCAACATCTGGAAGTCTTCAAGGTCAAGAGCAAGCCGTTGGGCTGTCAGCTATGCTTCCCTGCCACCCCCGCTCTACCTTTGGCACCATACCTGCATGCCCTCATAGTCCTCGGGGTGCCTCCCTCATTGTCCATACTGAAAGCTGCGGCCAGGGACTTCTGCATATCTTCTCTTGTCTTCCTGGGCCACATGATGCTGGGATGCAAGCCAGGTCCTCCGCATCACAATCCAGGCAGGAGGCAGGAGACCGGCCCTGGAACCCCAGGGTACAGCCAGCTGCCACAGAGCCAGCCTCCGCTTTGCTCAGTGATCTAGGATGAGGCCTGTCACACTCCATCCCCAGCAAGGAAGACCCAGTCATAGTCTGGCTCCCAACTACTTTTCAGTTTCTTCTTTAAAAAAAAAAAAAATTATTTATTTGAGAGAGAGAAATAGGCAGGGGGAGAGAGAGAGAGAATGGACATGCCCAGGCCTCCAGCCTCTACAAACAAACTCTTGCTGCAAACGAACTCCAGATACATGCATGCACCCCTTTGTGCATCTGGCTTATGTGGGTCCTGGGGAATCGAACCTGGGTCCTTTGGTTTTGTAGGCAAGCGCCTTAACTGCTAAACTATTTCTCTAGCCCCTCAATTTATTTATTTATTTATTTATTTATTTATTTATTTATTTATTCTTTCGTTCTTTTGTTTGTTTTTGTTTTTCAGGGTAGGGTCTCATTCCAGACAGCAACCGCCAGCACTAGCCATGGGCCAGGTGCCTTACTAAGTCTCCATAGCAAATACCTCCTTTGGCCCACACAGCAACTTATGAAATAAGCATCATTAGCATTCCCATTCTACAGATAAGGAAACTGAGGCACAGAGAAGTTGAGGGACTTCTCAGGGTCATATAGCTACATGGTCTCCTGAGTGCCCAAAGCAACATAGATGGTGCTATGTTGGAGTTCATGTAATCCACCTCTGTCCCCATTGAGACATGCGGTCATAGCTATTTCATTATCTAGCCCCCTTAAGTGTCACATGCAATGCCCAATCTAGTGTTTTCTGAAAGAATAAGACTGCGCAGGGCAGAGAGTGAATGGCTATTCCCCCAGCCCATGAGGTATATCGGGACCCACTCTGACCTGGCTCTGGAGTGGGAAGGGGAAAGGACTGTTCCCATGATCCCTGCTCCTGGTGGAGGGTAGGGGAGAGCTGTTTAGTAGGATGGGAAGAGGCATCTTGCCATGAGAGTCAAAAGTGAGGAGTTGCCAGGTGTGGTGGCACATGTCTTTAGTCCCAGCACTCGGAAGGCAGAGGTAGGAGGATCGCTGTGAGTTTGAGGCCACCCTGAGACTACAGAGTGAATTCCAGGTCAGCCTGAGCTAGAGTGGGACCCTACCTCAAAAAACCAAAAACAAACAAACAAACAAACAAACAAACAAACTGAAGAGTTTATTAGGGTAACTTACAGGAGTACAGATGAGTGTGGGTAACTGACTTACAGGCATTCCTGAGGGGGGGGGAGGGGGAGAGAGAGAGAGAGAGAGAGAGAGAGAATGGATGTGCCAGGACCTCCAGCTGCTGCAAACAAACTCTGGTGATGACTCAGAAAAGCTGTGTCCCTGGAGCTTCCTGAACACCTTGCAGGCAACTCCACCGAAGAGTGTCCTCTCCCCCAGCAAAGGGGAGGGACTTTGTGAGGAAATGCTTACACTCTACATGAGTGTGTGTGTGTGTGTGTGTGTGTGTGTAGAATGCAGAGATCCAGACCCTCACAGACCCCATTGGTCACTCCAGCCTCTCCCCCCAGGACATCATCCAAGCATACAAAGACGGAGCTCACCTCCTGGGCAACACCACCAGCATGGGGCGCTGGGAGTTCGTCGGCTCCTTCTTCTTTTCCGTGTCTACCATCACCACCATCGGTAAGGGCGGTGCGGGGGCTAGCTGGTGAGACTGGGCAGGTGACCTCTCCTTGAAGGGCAGTGGGGACAGTGGTATTTGGGAGGGATGCCTAGGACAACACACCTGCAAAGCCCTACCTGCCCATGAGCAGCAGCTCTGACCTTGGGACCAGGACTTGGTTTTCATGTTTCACTCAATGCCCGGGGGACCAGGTGCCCGTTCAAGTTTGGGAACTGCTGCTACAGGAGACTCTGGTCTCACTCAGATTTTGGGGGAGCCAAGGTTCTCTCGATGATCAAGAACGATGCCTGGGAGTGCTACAAGTACCCTAGACATTCTGGAAGGGCCCATCCAACATCGCCCTGGGATGGGGCGAAGAGGTGAGGGCAGGTTAGGAAGAAAGAAGTGGCACGAATGTCAAGGAAGAGTTTTCAGACCTCTGTGCTCAACCCCGGGCAGGTGGCCATTCCACACAGCCCTTCCTCTAGAAGACGGGGCGCCCCATCCCAGAGGTCTCTCAGCTTCCTGGCACCCTCATTCTCCATCCATATTTTTGTGTCTCGTTGGCCACCGACGTCCCAGGCGGGCGAGGGAGAGAGGAGTTGAAGGGGAGCAGCAGGGTCTTTCTGGCTGGGCGGGTGAGCGCAATGCGCAGACACACGAACACATGACAGGGCAATGAGCACCCGGGAGACCGTCTGACGGACAGCACTCATTTATGCAAAGGGGACGTGGGCTTATAAACACTTGGGGAAGGTTGAGATGGCACATATAGACTATATGGCAATTGGATGCATAGTTTATGGGCTGTTATCTAGATAGCGGAAGGACTAGTAACTTCAAAGCTGTGGGGGAAGGATAAGGGAAGGTAGGGGGAAGGGTGGAAGAGGAGATTAACAGGAAGCTGTGACTTCAAATCTGTGGGGGGTGGGAAGGCTATGTGACTCTAGCCACATGAGGGTCCCTTGGGCAACTAGCCCCAGGTCAGGAGCTGTGGGGGGGCAAAGTCTGACTTATGGAATGGTCAGAGCCTTTTGGGGTCTGGGGGGAGCGCCTTGCCAGTTCTGCCCACTCTGGGTGATGACAGCTCACTACACCCTACAACTTAGAGAAGGCCATTACCATCTCCAGGGACTCCTGACAGAGGGCCAGCTGCAACCCCACAGCCCAGGGTCCCTGGCCATGTCCAATAGTTCAGGCCAGCCTCCTCACAGGTCCAGCCTGTTACTAGCAAGGCCCAACACATATTCTCTAAACTCATTCCTCCCGCACACACTGGGACATCTAGTGAGACCAGCCATCACCCTAGCTCAGGTGCAATGTGTCCCATTAGGGGCCCGTGGAAGCTGTTGAGTAGAGAGAGACAGGGCAGGTGCATTGCCCTCAGTAAATTCCTGCAGGACTCAGAGTTCACCACCAGGTGGCAGACTCATACCATCCCATGATTCGGGCTCCAGCCTGCAAGCTCCACCAGCAGGCTCCCTAGAGCTTGGTCCCCCCTAGAGAGGGCAAGGCTGGAGCGCCTTGGGGGAGACTTTTTGTCTAACTTTAAGCCAAAGACTACTTCTTAGAAATCTGATCTCGGGCCTCCAGAGAAGCTTGCGCGATCCAAGAGACAAGCATTAGTGGGAAGTTCCTAGATAGTTCCTAGACAGTTCCTAGATAGTTCCTGAGCCTCCAGAAGGACCAAACACCAGGGTGGCACAATACTTCATCTTCAATATCCAAGGGCTGGTCAGAGGTCTGGCTTACGGTGCACACTCAACAACTGTTGCACGTCTAAGAGTTCCCCCAAATATGCATTCAACCAGCAGGTACCTTGGAGCACACTCACCACGGGCTGAGCCTTTTAGAAGGAGTAACGAGGTGAAGGGTTGAGTCTCTGAATCCCACACCTCCACACCCTCGGGTGACTCACCCGATTCAGAGTTCTGTCTGTGTCGTGTGGAAATTCTTTCCCAATCTGGTCCTCAGTACTCAGTTCTGACCTAAGCTGTCTTGGCCAGCTCTGCAGGAGAGAAGGGCACAAGAGGGGGACCTACCCCAGCCCTATACGAGGTACAGGAGATGCCCAAGGTCTCCATCGAGATCCCGTTTTGCCCTTGGAATGTCCTCCAAGGAGAGGTCATATACTGATATCACAATGAGGAAGCTGAGGCACAGAATTGTGTGACTTCCCCAGGCACATAGAGCCAGGAGAAATCTCAAGTGAGATTTCAAGTGAGAGCTATCTCGTTCTCCCCCATCCAGCCTAGCCCTGGGGATCTGATAAAATAGGGTGATGGGGGCTGGAGAAATGGCTTAGCAGTTAAGGCGCCTGCCTGCTAAGCCTAAGAACCCGGTTCCAATCTCCAGGTCCCACGTTTAGCCAGATGCAAAGTGACGCAAGGGCGCAATGCTGCACTTGACCACAAGGGAGCGCACACATCTGGATTTCGTTCACAGGGGCTGAGAGACTGCGGGCGCGCCCATCTCTATCTGTCTTCCTCTCCCTCTCTCTCTGTCTCTCCAAAAAAAAAAAAGAAAGAAAGAAAAAGAAAATAGGCTGAGCTTTCCATAGAGGGTGCACAGTAGGGTTGCTCAGAATTCTGTGGTTCTGGACACGTGCGCAGGCTGGGGAGGGTAAGGATGGGAAGGGACAGTCCACCTACAACCCCGACAGTGGGTCCTTCCAGGGTGTCAGGGTCTATGAGCACTGAGGGACTTTCCACACACGTTCATCCCAAGGTTGGCCCAAGCTCTCTAGAGCCTGCGGCTCCACTTCGAAGAAGCAGTGGCTGGCGGAAAGCTAGACAGAGATGCCTCTAAGAGCTCTCGTCTTGCCTTGTCTAGGGAGGACAGGGTCAAGAGACTGATCATGGAGCTGGAGGCCAGAGCCTGAGTCACCAGTGGGCAGAGTGGCTGCCTCCCACCACCCTGTTACTACGGCCATGTCACTTTATAAGCACTGTGATTCTCCAAGGCCCAGAACAACAGGCTGGGACAGGTGCTCAGGTAATTTCTGGGTCCATAGGACAAGCCTGAGCTCAGAAATCCCTTGTCACCTGTGAACTCTAGCTCTACTGTCTTGCTGGTGTGTTCATTTGCGCCCCCCCCCCCGCATTCACTTGGTAAATAAATTGAGTCCTCAGGTTCTGGGTGCTGAGGACCCAATGCTGACCAAGATAAGCAAGTCCCTGTCCTTGCGGGGCTGACATGCAACACGAGGGACACAGTGGAAAACAGATGCATAGTTGATAGCCGGGTAGCAGAGGTGCCAGTGCTTAGACAACAGGAACTCTAGTTTGGGGTGGTCTCCGAGGAACAGGGAGCTAGTATAGATGGGCGTGCTGATACAGTGATGATGAAGCAGAGTCCATCCCCATCCCCCCCCCAAAAAAAAAAGAAGGGAGAGGACTGCGTAGATACCCAAGGAAAGAACTTTCTAAATGCAAAGGCCCTGGGGCCATTACCATCTTGTTGCTGGGCCAAAACACCTGATCAAAAACAGCTGATGGGCCTGGGCGTGGTGGCGCACGCGGGGTGCAAAGAGATAGGAGGAGGATCACTGTGAGTTCAAGGCCAGCCTGAGGCTACAGAGTAAATTCCAGGTCAGCCTGGGCTAGAGCGAGATCCTACCTTGAAACACAAAACAAACAAAGAACAACAACAACAACAAAAAAAAAAAAGCTGGTGGGAGGAAAGGGTTTATTTCAGGCTTAAAGTGATCCTGGGAAACTTTGTCCTGTGGGAGAAAGCATTGCATGTATAGAAGCTGTCACGTGTCTGGAAGGGGGTTCTGGGCTTGGAGCTGGGCTGAGAAACCCCAAGGTCTGTCCCTAATGACACACCTCCTCCAGCAAGGCTCCACATCTCAAACTGCCGCCAGCTGGGGCTTGCATGTGGGGCTTAATCACCAACACATGAGGCCTCACTCAAACCACCACGGGCCCTGAGCTCAGAGTGTGACTGGTGTGTTTGGGGAGCACTATGATGTTGAGGTGTCTGCAGAGAGTTGTAAACAGGGGCTTCATGCAGAGAGAGAGAGGGTTGGAGGGATGGCTTAGCGGTTAAGGCACTTGTCTATGAAGCCTAAGGATCCAGGGTCCATTCTCCAGGTCCCACGTAAGCTAGATGTACATGGTGGCGCATGCGTCTGGAGTTCGTTTGCAGTGGCTGGAGGCCCAGGTGCACCCATTCTCTCTCTCTCTCTCTCCTTCTCTCTCTCTCTCTAATAAATAAATAAAATAAAATATTTAAAGAGAGAGCACCAAGGACTCCAATCTCAGAGGGCTCTGGAGACCCTGAAAGGATGTTCAGGTCCCCTCACCAAGTTAAGAGATGATGGAAAGAATGAAGGTGCTGGAGGTGATTCAGCTGGGATTGTGGCCACCCAGTCACCCCGAGTCACCAGGCATGAAGACTCCATTGCTGTCCACTGATCTCGCTGACCAGAGAGATGACTGCGTGTGAGGAGGGGGTCTTCCCAGAGCTGGAAGCTCCACAGAGAGACGTGAATAGGAAAGACTGAAGGCCAGAGCCTGGGACTTGAAGTAGAGGGAGTAGACAGGGATAGAAGCCCAGAGGCCAACAGGAAGAGAGGGAATCCAAAAAGACCAAGAGGGCGGGGGAGAGGAAGAGCCTGTTAGCTCTTGGCCCGTGTTCAAATATGTTAACAATCCATCATTTACCCACTCATCACTCAGCCAGCGGATGCTAACTCAGCTGCGTCCCCACCTCAGGCGGGTCACCGTTGCCTTGCAACAGCTATGTGAGGTGCATGTCAGCACCCCATTTTGCCTTTGAGGAAATGGCCTCAGGATAGTCAAGGTCTCTGCCCAAAGTCCCCTGCCTGCAGGGAGAACGTGCTGGAGTGTGAGGCAGGGAAAAATGGAACCCCTCCCTTATGCAAAAGCCCACCTCTGGCCTCCCTCTTCCTGTCCCCATTGGACAGGTAGGGTTAGCTACCCACCAGCTGCTGGCATCCGGAGGTCATGTAGAATGAAGGCCAGGAAGGGAAGATGGGAAGACCGGTCTCCCCCAACTATCTCTCTCCCTCTCACCCGCCTCAGGTTACGGCAACTTGAGCCCCCAAACCATGGCTGCCCGTCTCTTCTGCATCTTCTTTGCTCTCGTGGGAATCCCTCTGAACCTCGTGGTTCTCAACCGGCTGGGCCACCTCATGCAGCGTGGGGTACACGGCTGTGCCCACAGGCTAGGGGGCAGATGGCAGGTGAGGAACGAGTCCCTTCCAGAAGGAAGGGGTTTTGGTGGGCATAGGATGCATGACCAGGAAGTGGGAGGGGATGTCCCCATAGCCCCTTCCTTCTGGAATCGCATGTTTGTCAGTAAAAGGGTGTTTATGGTGGGTCAAGGTGGGACCTGGTAGATAGGAAGTGCCAACGTTACTATGGGGTTCATAGCAAGGGAAGAGTCCAAAGCAGGGGAGGGGGACCTGGGGCACCCCTTTCTGACTGCCTCTCAGCTCAGTGCCCTCCGGGTATCTGTCCCACGGCTCCCGAGCTCCAAGCGGAGCCCCCCAGGTGGACTCTGTGCCTCCACAGGAGCCGACCCGGGCGCGATGGCTGGCGGGCTCGGCTGCGCTGTTCTCGGGACTCCTGCTCTTCCTGCTGCTGCCCCCGCTGCTCTTCTCACACATGGAAGGCTGGAGTTACATGGAGAGCTTTTACTTCGCCTTCATCACCCTCAGCACCGTGGGCTTCGGCGACTACGTGATCGGTGAGAGTCATGGCTGTGGCTGGTGGAGGGGCGGGGGTCCTGAACCTCCCAGGCGTGCCTGGGCACCCACAATGGGTATCTGCTGGGTACCTCAAGCCAGGATGTACAGGTGCCCTTTTGTGAGCTAAGCTTCTCCTACCCACGTGGCCAGGGCAGAAACTTCCAAGGACAAACAACCCCTAGCTTTCCTGCCTCCATCCACTTTCTGGTGCCCTATGGAGCACACCAGGTAGGAGGGTCAGGGGACTCTTGCAACCCCCGTAACCCCTTGTCCCCAGTGCGGGGGAGGGGGGGAACAGCCAAGCTTCAAGCTGATAAAAAAGGCCCAAACTGGGGTTCAATAAGTGGTCACTGCCCACCACAAACCACACAAGCACCCCAGAGGCCCGCTGGCCTTTGTAGAAGATGGCAGAGGCAGATGCCCAGTAGGTGGCAGTAGAGGGACAGTTCCTGCAGCCTCAGGGGTGGCTGTCCCAGCTAACTTCAATATCCCCTCTCATGCTCACCCTGAAGATTCAAACACCCATCACACAGCCATAGCCACAGGGACCTCCACCACCACGCTGGCCTCTGGAGGGGGCTCCGCACTCTCCCACAGACCGAGGCCGTGGAGTAAGGATGAGTGCCACCTTGTATATTCCTTCAGTCACAGCCCCCAGCCTGGAGCTGAGGCTCTGCTAAGGTGACAAGTCACTCACTCAGCCAGCAACCCGGATTGTCACTTCCCATTTTGCTAAGAAGCACGCGGAAGCCCCGAGAGGCCAAGCTGCCTGCCTGTGATTAACACAGCGACATACAACCTTTATCTGTGGGTCCTAAAATTCATATTATTTAAAAAAAAAAAAAAAAAAACTTCTTTAAAAAATTTACTTATTTATTTATTTGCAAGCAGAGAGAAAGAGAGAGAGAGAATAGGCACACCAGGGCCTCCAGCTGCTGGAAACAAACTCCAGATGTATGCCCCACTGTGCACCTGGCTTTATGTGGGTACTGGGGAGTCGAACCCTGGTCGTTAGGTTTCACAGGCAAGCGCTTTAACTGCTGAGTCATCTCTCCAGCCCCAGCTTCTCTTTTTTAATATTTTATTTACTTGAGAGAGAGAGGCAGAGAGAGAGAGAGAGAGAATGGGAGCACCAGGGCCTCTAGCCATTGCAAACCAACTCCAGATGCATGTGCCACCTTGTGCACCTGGCAACAGGACTGTTGCAAAAAGTTGCATAGGTGGGGCACTGTACAACACTACAGGGTTGCTATCCACACACGACATAATAAGGCTATAATAAGGCACAGCACCCATCGAGTCATGTGGTATCTGTCCTTGTCCCCACCTCCCTGCCCTTGGCTCTTATGACCGTTAAAAGTAACAAGTTGCCAGGCGTGGTGACACACGACCTTAATCCCAGCACCTGAGAAGCAGAGGTAGGAGGATGAGTTCGAGGCCGCCCTGAGACTACGTAGTAAATTCCAGGTCAGCCTGGGCTAGATCGAGACCCTACCTCGAAAAACAAAAAAAATGTATGGGCTGTAGCAGTGGCTCAGTGGTTAAAGCATTTACCATGCAAGTGTGAGAACCCGAGTTCAGATCCGCAGAACCCACGTAAAGCCAGATGCCGTGGAGGGTGTCTATACTCCCAGTGTGCCTATGGTGAGGAGGGAAGTGGAGACACCAAGAGAATGTTTTAGAAGCTAGCCTGGTAAATGCAATGGTCAATAACAAGAGACCCTGCCTCAACCAGGTGGGGCAAGGATCAACACCTGAAGATGTCCTCTGGCTTTCACACGTGTGCCCGAGCATGCACGTGCCCACACTCAAACACACGAACACACAAGTGGAGAAAGGAAAAGAAGTGGCCTTCTCCAGCCAGCACTAGTCTGTGATCAAGGAAGGGCGGGGAGGTGGCACAGTGAGATCTGCAGGAGCACGTGGTGGGAGGGGGCGTTCACACCGTCCAGGGAGTCACCTGTAGAAGGAACAACCTCTTCCACCAAGCACCCCGCCCTAAAGTTCCACCCGGACTGCCCCAGACCAGAGGGGCTGTGGACAGAGCAGAGCTGCCCACTCCGGTTCCTCTGCAAGTAGGCTGCACCCGCACACAGGGAAACTGAGGCTCAGAAAAGGGTGGGTAGCTGACTAAGGCCACAGAGCAGGCGAGTCGGGGCAAAATCAAGGGCCAGCTTCCAAACCACACCTCTTCCTCAACCCTCCAGTCTTCTGCTCCTCTAGGGACAGAGGAATAATGAGTCCCACCCTGCAACCTGCTCTGTGGGTGTCACTGCCCCTGAGTTCCAGCCACCCCTCCCTGCCTGAAGCTCAAGGCCAGAGTGGTCCCCCAGGCCCCAGCCACCGGCTCCTCCCAGGACTCTTGGCTCCCCGAAATCACATTAGCAGCTCAGAGGAGCGCTTTGCCAGCTGCCGGCTCTCCTGCCAAAAAATGAAATCAATGAGAGAATGTACCTCCTCCCCTCCGGGCTGGGAGCCGGAGCCACTGGGGCTGGGCAGGTCAATGGCTCTCCTCTGAGCTCATCTGGGGGCTAAAGCAGAGAGGACCAGTAACCCAGTCAGTGGCACGGGGTGGGGGGGGGCGCAGCTCCAGGCCTGGGAAACTGATGGGGGTGCTGGCAGGATTTGAATGGGGACCGAGCAAAGGGCAGGCAGTCAGGGCAAAACCAGGAAAGGTGGGAGACCTTGGAGACAGGTCCCCAACCCCACCCCAGTCTGATGGGGAGGGCAAGACAGACGCCCCCTCCCCAGGAAGCAGACAGAAAGAGGGAGTGTAGAGCAGGCTTGTGACAAGTCAGTTATGCCACACAGCAGCGACCCCTTCTGGCCCTTCTCTGGGACATTACTGACCCAGTGTCCAGTGTGTTGGGGTGTCCAGGGGAGAGTGGGCAGGGGGCGAGTCCAGGTGTGCTCTGCTCTGGCAGTATCCTGAACCTGTTAGGAGCATTGACCTGTGAGATCCTCCAGACCACCATGGGGCTCCTGTTTTCTCTGTCCGCCAAGGAAGCGGTTTACCCAGCAAAGTCACACTTGGCTTGCTGGAGTGTGACCGTGACCGAGAGACCAGGTCGTTCTCTATGGAGAGAGAGCTGAGTTGAGACATAAGGATGATGGGAGGTTAGCAGGCGAAGAGCAACTGGAAATGAAGAGTTTTCAAAGGGGCTGGAGAGATGGCTTAGTGGTTAAGGCGTTTGCCTGCAAAGCCAAAGGATCCCGGTTACGATTCCCCAGGACCCACATAAGCCAGATGCACAAAGGGGGTGCATGCATCTGGAGTTTGTTTGCAGTGGCTGGAGGCCCTGGCGCATCCATTCTCTCTCTCTCTCTCTCTCTCTCTCTCTCTCAAGTAAATAAATAATATATTTTTAAAAATTAAAAAAAAACATCCGGGCGTGGTGGTGCATGCCTTTAATTCCAGCACTCGGGAGGCAGAGGTAGGAGGATCACCATGAGTTCAAGGCCACCCTGAGAATACAGAGTGAAGTCCAGGTCATCCTGGACTAGAGTGAGACCCTATCTCGGAAAAAAAAAAAAAAAAAGTTTTCAAAGCTGAAGAACTGAATAGACAGAAGGTCCAAAGGTCCCGAGGCAGCAGGAGTGACAGCTAGAGAAACAGCCTGGGCTAGAGTGAGACCCTACCTCAAAAAAAACTAACAATAATAATAAGGTGGAGAACAACGGAGGAAGACATCTCAGGGCGACCTCTGGCTTCCATGCACACACATGGGCACACAGACACATACACACAAACACACATAGAAACACGCATGCAAATCCAGAGACCAGCATAGAGCCCAGCTTCCCCTGGAGGGTTAAAGTTCAGACCCTGGGCTGCCCCCAGGGTTTTGGATGCACCAGGCAGGGTGAGACCATCTACTAGACACTCAGGTGGTTGGGATGGCTTTGGCTTGGGGAATCCTATGTTGAGAGCCTCCAGCAGGGCGTGGTAGCGCACCCCTTTAATCCCAGAACTCTAGCAGGAAAAAGTAGGAGGATCACTGTGAGTGTGAGGCCGTCCTGGAATGACCCAGTGGATTAGAGCAAGACCCTGCCTCTCAAAAAAAAAAAAAAAAAAGGCTAGCAAATAAAACTGAAGAGGAGGGCTTAGTGGTTAAGGTACTTGCCTGCAAAGCCAAAGGACCCAGGTTCAATACCCCACGTAAAGCTAGATGCACAAGGTGGCAAATGCTATTGGAGTTTGTTTGCAGTGGCTGGAGGCCCTCTCTCTCTCTCTCTCGCTCTCTCTCTCGTCTGCCTCTTTCTCTCTCTCCCTCATAAATAAATAAATAAAATAAAATAAACTGAAGAACAGGTTTAGCTTCTAAACACAAGGGGCTTCCTGGAGTCTTGGCCAGTGACCTGTGGGACCCCTCCGTAGCATCAGTTCCCATGCAGCGCCCGCAGAACAGCTTCCTCTCTGACCTTGCCTTTCCCCCAGGCATGGACCCCTCGCGGAAGTACCCGCTGTGGTACAAGAACATCGTGTCACTGTGGATCCTTTTTGGGATGGCGTGGCTGGCCCTGATCATCAAACTGATCCTGTCGCTGCTGGAGACTCCGGGGGATGTGTGTGCCTGCTGCCCTTGTGGCTTCAAGGGGGACTTCAAGGCCCAAGGCTGGAGGCAGGGCCCAGATGGAGAGGCACAGGTGCCCTCCCCACAGCCAGGTTGCTGTTCCGAGGGATCTGAGGGAATCACGCAATGCCTGGAGCCTTCTGCTGAGGTCTCACACTGTGACAAGGACAGCTAGCTAAACACGTGTGTCACTGGATGGCCTCCTCAGTAACAAGATTTCTGCTTTGGGGGTTTCTTTGCGGGGGAGGGGTTGTTCATTTTTGTGTTTTGGTTTTTCAAGGCAGGGTCTCCCTCTAGCCCAGGCTGACCTGGAATTCACCATGTCATCTCAGGCTGGCCTCGAACTCACGGCGATCCTCCTACCTCTGCCTCCTAAGTGCTGGGATTAAAGTGGTGTGTGCCGCCACTCCCGGCAAGGTCTCTGGTTTTAAGCACGGCACAGAACCACCATTATTATACTTTCCATCTTCCCATCAGGCGAGGTACAGCTACGTGATTCAATTCCCTCTAGTCATATTACAGAGAAATATCCCATGGACTCCAGAGAGAGCGTACATAGCTTCTTTCTCCACTTCCTTCTAGCTGGGTGCAAGGCCCACATCATGGCTGGAGCTCCAACAGCCATATGGTGCCCTGAGGTAGGGACCATGGTTGAGATTGGTGGCACAGTAACGAGAAAGACCTGGACTTCCAATGAGCACAGAGTCAGCATAATGAACCTGGGCTGAATGCCACTCAACTTCATGGTTGAGAGAGAAATAAATGTCTTAGTTTCTGACAGAACTAAGCCCAATCTTTGTTTGTTTGTTTGTTGTTTTGTTTTTTGAGGTAGGGTTTCACTCTAGCCCAGGCAGACCTGGGATTCACTATGTTGTCTCAGGCTGGCCTTGAACTTGCAACAATCTTCCTACCTCTGCCTCCCAAGTGCTGGGATTCAAGGCATGCACCACCATGTCTAGCTCCTAATCTTTAAAAAAAAAAATTATTTATTTGAGAGAAGAAGTCAGAGAGAGAGGGGGAGGAAGAGAGAATGTACATGCCAGGGTCTCCTGTGGTTACAGACTAACTCCAGATGCATGTGCATCTTGCTTTACGTGGGTACTGGGGAATTGAATCCAGGCTGTCAGGCTTTGCAAGCAAGTGCTTGTAACCGCTGAGCCACCACCAACCCCCAGCTAAGCCCAAACTTGAGTGATACACAATCCCAGGAACAAATGCAGTAAGTGAGACTGGTGTCTGCTCTCAGAGAAACCATGCCCTGCCCAGGTGAGCTTGCACAGAACAGAGGGGCAGGTATACTCCTGCACCCTCCACCCTCAGACACTCTGGAGGCTCCGCTGGTAACTCCCAGAACTGACCCAGCCAGCAGGCACAGCAAGATGCTTGCCATGGGCATTCTTACACTTCGCCCTCATGCCATGGAGAAGCAGGGCAAAGCCAGCGAGTCCCTCCCACCTCCCATCAGTCCTCAGCCTTGGAGGACTGGGTTGGCAAAGTTTCTCACTCCCAGCATCTCTGTCGCTCACTCACTCACTCAGGGCTGCTACACATAGCAGCACATAACTGGGTCATACCCCCCTCCATCTACCCACCCATGCTCAGGCCCCCAAGCCCACCCAAGAGTCCTTGTAGAACTAGCCAGCACCCTGAGGTTCTTGGCTCTGCTGGGCACCCCTCTGATAGGGAAGTCTGCCCTCTTTGTACAAGCCCCAAGGCCTTCTGGAACTGGGGCAGGGGCAGCCTTCTAGACAAGAAAGCTGTGAGAGCTGTTACATCATCATCCCGTTTGCACCATCGTATCTGTCCCTAGGTGGGCCAAGGCCAAACAGGCCCAGAGCAATACCACACAGTAAAGGCCAGGACCCTGGTCCCCTTCCAGAGACTCCCCCACCCCCGACACACACACACCCAGCTGAGGAATCAGACAGGGACAGGTGATAGTTTGCCCTTGGTACTCCCCCCAAACAGGCATTCTCAATTCAATACGAGAGAGGTCAAGCTGCTAGGCTAGCTGTCATGGTCCCCAGTTTTAGCTGGCCTTAAGCCTTTGCACTCTTGCCCCACCTCTTGCTCACCCCAACCCTCATGTTCAGAAGTGCTCATACAGTGACGGAACAAACTGGGACAGAGGAGGTGGCCCAGGGGAAGGCTACTGATTGGCTAGCTCTTTGCAGCTGTCTGCTGCCCAGCCAATGAGAAGAGTGGCTGGAAGCCTGAAGTCCAAATCTGCCCAGATAGTGGTGCATGCCTGAAATCCCAGTACTCCAGAGGTGGAGACAGGAAGATCAGGAGTTCAAGGTCAGCCTCGCCTACAGGAGACTATGTCTCAATAAATAAACAAAAAAGGGGGGAGGAGGTGCTGGAGAGATGGCTCAGCTGTGAAGGCACTTGCCTGTAAAGCCAAACAACCCAGGTTCCATTCCCCAGTACCCACATGAAGCCAGATGCATCTGGAGTTCATTTGTAGTGGCAGGAGGCCCTAGTGTACCCATTCTCTCTCTGTCTCTCTCTCTCTCTCCCTCCCTCTTTCTCTCTCAAATAAATAAATAAAATACTTTTAAATGGATGATATGGGATGGAGAGATGGCTCAATGGTTAAGACACTTGCCTGTGAAGCCTAAGGACCCAGGTTCGATTCCCCAATACCCACAGAAGCCAGATACACATGGTGGTACATGCATCTGGAATTGGTTTGCAGTGGCTAGAGGCCCTGGTGCATCCATTCCCTCTCATAAATAAATAAATAAATTTTAAAAAATAGATTATACCTTTAAAAAAGTAAGAGGGCTGGGGGATGGCTTAGTGGTTAAGGAGCATGCCTGCAAAGCCTAAGGACCCAGGTTTGATTTTCCAGGTCCCATGTAAGCCAGAGATACACATGGTGGCGCATGCGTCTGGAGTTTGTTTGCAGTGGCTAGAGGCCCTGGCATGCCCATTCTCACACACACTCTCTCTCTCTCTCTCTCTCTCTCTCTCTGTCTCTAATAAATAAATAAATAATTTTTAGAAATCTTAAAATAAAACAGGACAATCTAGGTTCTCCATCTCAGGGAAATAAGGCCAAAGAGCAAGGACACCTGATATATGTCTTCCTCTGACCTCTGCACACATGCATACGAGGCACATGCATCTGCACACACATGCATCTACTACACAGGCATGCACACACCCCACCTACATATACTATGCATCATACACACAGGAAAGAAAGGAAGGAAGAAGGGAGGACATGAAGGAGGGAGAAAGGGAGGAAAGGAGAGAAGGGAAGAGGGAAGAAAAAAATGCCACTGGAAAGGATACAGGGTTTTTTTTTTTAAAAAAGATAGATTTTTTTTTATTTTTTTATTTTTAGAGAGAGACACAGAGAGAGACAGACAGAGAGAGAGGGAGAGGAAGACAGAGAATGGGCATGCCAGCAGTCTCTCAGCTGCTGTGAACGAAATCCAGATGTGTGCCCCCCCTTGTGGGCAAGTGCTGCATTGCGCCCTTGCGTCACTTTGCATCTGGCTAAACGTGGGACCTGGAGATTGGAACCGGGTTTTTAGGCTTAGCAGGCAGGCAGGTGCCTTAACCGCTAAGCCATCTCTCCAGCCCAGATACAGGGTTCTTTTGTTCAAGAAGAGAGGGGCCAACTTTTTTTCTGCAAAGGACCAGCACCCTATGTTCCTGGCAACCTCAAATGCAACCACTGACGACCTGCAGGGGAAGCGTGCCCTCAGATCAGCCCCCTAAGGGGCTGGGTTTGCAGCCTGTCTGCCAGAGTGAGAGTCCTGCTTCTACCTGTCAGGCTTTGTGACCCCAGGCAAATCCTTCAGCTTCCCTCCACAACGGGACACGGAGATAACATCTCCCCCATGGATGACTAAGCACGCCCAGAACTTCATGTGCGACCAAGCGTCAGCCCAGAGTGGGCCATGCCTTTGCTGTCTCAGACAGGCCCGTTGGACCAGAGTGGGAGGAGTGGACGCTCTGCAGGCCAGTGGTTTACGTGGTACCTCTGTTGACTTTCCCTGGCTGGCCCAGTGGTGACGTAGGGCAAATTTAGGCTCTGCCCTTGGGGGCTGGGGGTGTCTCAGGCCGATGGCGTCACATGGCTAGCCAGGCTGAAAAGTCTGGACATGCATGACTCACAGGGGAACTTCGAGGCAGAGACAAGTAAGTGGAGGCCAAGTGTGTGACTGGCCATGGCTGCTCCCTGGATGCGCTCTGAAGCCAAACTTTCCTCCAGCGCTGCCTGTCACGCTGTGTGGCTTCCACAAGGCCCAAGAGCTCAGCCAACTTGGCCTCTCGGCACACGGGTCCCTTGAAAGTATCTATTTTCTTTTGATTTATGGAGCAGAGAGAGAGGAGGGAAAGGGAGTGTGAGTATAAGTACTCCAGGGTCTTTTGCCGCTGCAAATGAACTCCAGATGCATATGCCATTTTGTGCATCTGGCGTTAAGAGGGGACTGGGGAATCGAACTCAGTTTGGCAGGTTTTGCAAGCAATGTCTTTAACATTGAGCCAGCTCTCCAGCCTGAAAGTATCTTTTGTTTTGTTTTGTTTTGTTTTGTTTTGTTTTGTTATTATTTGAGACATGGGTTCCACACCAGCCTCGAACTCCTTAACTTGAATTCCTGACCCTCCTGCTACCACCTTCTGAGTTCTAGGATTATCGACTTGCACCACCATTCATGGTTGTGGCCTTCTGCGAGGACCAGGTGTGGTGGCGCAGTCCTATAATCCCAGCAATTTGGGAGGCTAAGGATGGAGGATGGAGGTGCCCAGGCCTGTCTGAGCTACAGAGTACATTCAAGGCTGGCCTGGGCACCTTCTCAAGACCTTGACTCAAAATTTTTAAAAAATGAAAGAGGCCAGGCGTGGTGGCGCACGCCTTTAATCCCAGCACTCGGGAGGCAGAGGTAGGAGGATCGCTGTGAGTTCAAGGCCACCTTCAGAATAGAGTGAATTCCAGGTCGGCCTGGGCTAGAGTGAGACCCTGCCTCGAAACACCAAAAAAAAAAGAGAGAGAGAGAGAGAGTTGGAGAGATGGCTCAGCAGTTAAGGAGCTTGCCTGCAAATACTAATGACCTGGGTTCGATTCCCCAGTGCCCATGTAAAGCCAGATGCACAAAGTGGTGCACAAATCTGGAGTTCATTTGCAGCGGCTAGAGACCCTGGCATGCCAATGATCTCTCTCATTCTTCTCTCTGTCTCTCTCTGCAAATAAATAGATAAAAATTTAAATTTTTTTAAATGAAAAGAGAGCAGGGTGTGGTGGCTCATGCTTTTAATCCCAGCAGAGGTAGGAGGATCACTGTGAGTTTGAGGCCATCCTGAGACCACATACATAGTGAATTCCAGGTCAGTCTGGGCTAGAGCAAGTCCTTACCTCGAAAAACCATAAAAAAAAAAGAAAGAAAGAAAGGAAGAAAGAAAGAAAGAAAGAAAGAAAGAAAGAGAGAAAGAAGAAGAGAGAGAAAGAAAAGAAGAAAAAGAAAAGAGGGCTAGGGATGTAGCTCAGTGAGATTTCCATGAGCAAAGAAGGAAAAACAAGTTCCTGGCTTAGGAAGGGAGAGAGATTTCCTTCAAGCCTGTGTGGTTGTGACTAACCACTCTCCTCTGTGTATCAGTTTCCCTACCTGTGAAAGAGGAGGTGACCCCAGCGCCCGTGTCTGTCTGTCTGTCTCTCCTCCACTCTCAAGGTCTCTACCCTATACTAGAGTATCCATTTGTACGAGGAGCCAGACCACAGGAAGACGTGGCTGAGAAAAGTCAGAGGGCTCCTCTGACAGAAACAAAGCTCAAATTCCTCATCCCCAAAGCCCCAGGCTCCTTATCTCACCAGATCCCCACCCTGGGCTCCAAGCCCAGACCTCACTGTCCTGAAATTGGCCTGCTGACCTCCGCCCTTTGCAGTCCATCCACAGGGCGGTTCCCCACCCACCCAGGCTTCTGCTCCAACCTTCTCCCCCCATTCCCCCTCACACACAGGGCTAGGTCCCAGGTCTCCTGCCTTCCCTCATCCTTGGCTGGCCAACCTCCTAGCTGAGTAAAATCACCCCTCAGGCCAAAAAAAAAAAGACATCACTCACTCCAATCCCGAGGCTTCAGCCGGAGCCTGGAGCAGATGTTCAACCAGAACGGCTGCCTTGTGTCCCACAGGACTAACACACTGGCCAGACCATGGAAACCACACCATTCTGACCAGTTCCCCATACCACCCTCTGACCTACCAAGAAGAAAAATTCCTCCTCTGCCCAGTAATCCACTCCACCAATGCCACCCACCTGTTTGTCACTTCATCCCCGACTTGGTTATTGGGACAGATTATTTTTATTTTTATTTTTTGGTTTTGCAAGGTAGGGTCTCACTCTGGTCCAGGCTGACCTGGAATTAACTATGTAGTCTCAGGGTGGCCTTGAACTCATGGCGATCCTCCTACCTCTGCCTCCCAAGTGCTGGGATTAAAGGCGTGCGCCACCACGCCCGGCTTTCAGGTTTTTTTTTTTTTTTTTTTAATGAGAGAATTGGCACAATAGGGCCTCCAGCCACTGCAATTGAACTCCAGACACATGCACCACCACTCACGTGTGACCTTGCAAGCTTGCATCACCTTCTGTGTCTGGTGGGCATGGTGGCACACATCTTTAATCCCAGCAGTTAGGAGGCATAGGTAGGAGGATTGCCATGTGTTCAAGGCCAGTTTGAGATTACATAATGAATTCCAGGTCAGCCTGAGCTAGAATGAAACCCTATGAAAGAAAGAAAGAAAGAAAGAAAGAAAGAAAGAAAGAAAGAAAGAAAGAAAGAAAGAAAGAAAGAAAGAGAGAGAGAGAATGAAAGAAAGAGGGAAGGAAGGAAGGAAGGAAGGAAGGAAGGAAGGAAGGGAGAAAGGAAGAAAGAAAGGGAGAAAGAAAGAAAAAGAGAGAGAGAGAGAAAAAGAAAGGAAGAAAGAAAGAAAAAGAGAGAGAAAGAGAGAGAGAAAGATAGAGAGAAAGAAAGGGAGAAAGGAAGAAAGAAAGGGAGAAAGGAAGAAAAAGAGAGAGAGAAAGAGAGAGAGAAAGAAAGAAAGATCTGATATCTTATCTCTCTCTCTCTCTTTTTTTTTTGTTGTTGTTGTTGTTTTTTTGAGATAGGGTCTCACTCTAGCCCAGGCTGACCTGGAATTCACTCTGTATTCTCAGGGTGGCCTTGAACTCACTGCGATCCTCCTACCCTGCCTCCCGAGTGCTGGGATTAAAGGCGTGTCCACCATGCCCGGCTCTGATTTCTTTATCTCTTGACCAAAAGGAGTACACTAGACCTGTGTGTTTCCATGAATAATCTGAACCCCTCCTGGGAGGGAGGACCCCTCTCTTAGAATTTAAATCTAATCCTGACATTGTGATTGGTCAAGTTCAGCCCCCAGAACTTGGAGTCATGGCTGGCCTCTTCTGGAGCCAGCCCCTAGCCCAGACCAATCAGCCCTCACTCTGGCTCTCCTGAGTCGGAAGATGAAGCCCCTATAGAAAGGTTTTAAAATCCTTATGGGGCAAGCTCTTCGTGGCTGCCTGACCATCACTCCTGAACTTCTGGTGAGTTTCCTCCCATCTTGGCCCAGCTGGGCTGAGACAAAGGGGGCAAAGCCCCTGACCCCTACTCTCACATGGGCACTCTGCCCTCTCCTGCCCTCCACACGGCAGGCTCTCTCTCACTTTCTTTTCTTTCCTCTCTAACTCTCTTTGCATGTTTCTTCCAGGCCCACCACGTGGGTTGTCAGACCATGTGGGTTGTATCTATTTTCCTTCCCTCAGTTTTATTCTTCCCTAAATAAATATAATTTAATAATTATCCTTCTCAGTTTGGTTGGTCCAATTCTTTGGTCAAGTGTAAACATGAACTCAGGGTTTGGAGTTCAAGGGCTTGCACTGGACTCCCCACTTGACCCCATGTCAAGTGGATCCATCACCCCTCTCCCTGAACTCTGTTCATTTTTTTTTTTTAAATTTTATTTATTTATTTATTTACTTGAGAAAGCAAGAGAGAAAGAGGCAGACAGAGAGAGAGAGAGAATGGGTGTGCCAGGACCTCCAGCCAACACCTTAACCACTAAGCCATCTCTCCAGTCCCCCTTTTATATATATATATTTTTTTAATTTATTTATTTGAGAGAGAGAAAGAGGCAGAGAGAAAAAGAACGGGCACACCAGGGCATCCAGCCACTGCAACAAACTCCAGACACATATGCCCCCTTGTACATCTGGCTTATGTGGGACCCAGAGAATTGAACCGAGGTCCTTTGGCTTTGCAGGTATCTCTCCAGCCCTGTTCTTTCTTTTTTAATATCATTCTTTATTTTTATTATTTATTTGACAGAGAAAAAGAGGCAGATAGAGAGAATGGGCACTCCAGGGCCTCCAGCCACTGCAAACGAACACTGGACGCATGTGCCCCCTTGTGTGTATCTGGCGTACATGGGTCCTGAGGACATGGAACCTGGGTCCTTTGGTTTTACAGACAAACACCTTAACCGCTAGGCCATCTCTCCAGCCCAAGTGTCTGGTTTTGTCAGGGAGCTGTGCACCTTGCTTCAAGGACACTGTCTGAGTGATCCCTCTCCCAGGGTGTCTGGAGTTCGTTTGCAGTGGCTGGAGGCCCTGGTGTGGCTTAGCAGTTAAGGCACATGCCCATAAAGCCTAAGGACCCCAGTTTGATTCTCCAGGTCCCACGTAAGCCAGATGCACATGGTGGTGCGTGCATCTGGAGTTTGTTTGCAATGGTTAGAGGCCCTGAAGCACACATTCTCTCTCTGTCTCCCTTTCTCTGTCTAAATAAATAAATAAATAAATAAAATCTTTAGGGCCTGGAGAGATGGCTTAGTGGTTAAGCATTTGCCTGTGAAGCCTAAGGACCCTGGTTAGAGGCTTGATTCCCTAGGATCCACATCAGCTAGATGCACCAGATAACAAATGTATCTGGAATTCGTTTGCAGTGACTGGAGACCCTGGCATGCCCATTCTCTCTCTATCTATCTGCCTCTTTCTCTCTCTGTCTGTCACTCTCAAATAAATAAAATAAATAAATAAATAAATAAATAAATAAATAAATAAATAAATAAATAAAATCTTTTAAAAATAAATAAATAAATGAGCAATCATACTCCACCAGAGAGGGACAGACAGACCCAGAGGTCTAGGGAGTGCTCCATCCCACCCACAGCAGAGGTCAGGGCTGGCCAAGGAGGCTTCTGGGGAAGGAGGCTGTGGGCCAGGAATGGGAGCCTCTGGGGAAGAAGAAGGCCATGAGGGGGTGGAGAGGGCGGGTAAGGAGTGGGCCCAGGGCTAGGTGCCATTAGGCAGCCAGAAGGGAGGAGGCCTCTCGCTCGGTTAATATGGAGCAGCACAAATATTGTTGTTTTGACTGCTCGTGGGATTGTGTTATTCTCCCCGGGAACCACAAGTGTGATGTGCAAGTTCGTTTCAGAGCAGAACTCACGAGGAGAGCAGCAGCGTCCATCCTCGCCCTTTCTGCTGTGGCGCACACAGGCTTATACAAACACACACACACACAGAGTGGCCAAAACACACACACACACACACACACACACACAGCCACAGATGTTCAACCCACCAATGCCAAGGGTGTCCTAGAAATACCTGACTGCTTCTGCTGCAAGAACAGTCTACTTCTGTGCCTGGGATATTAAAAGCCGGGTAAATGTATTTATTTGCTATAAATAAAGTCTGAGACTCCAGAGTGAATTCTAGGTCATCCTGGGCTAGAGTGAGACCTTACCTTGAAAATCCAAATAAATAAATAAATAGATAAAGCCTGACTAATTTAATAAGTGTGGACACTGAAGCCCCCTTGTCTGTACGGGGAGGCCAGCTCCACAGCTCACTGGCTGTGTGACAGCAGGTGAGTGATTTAACCTCCCCGTGCCTCGGATTCTCTCCCTCTCACATGTAACAGTAGCTCCCTCACAGGTTTGAGAAGACAAGATGAGTTAGCGCGTATCGAGAGCAGCTCAGGGGCTGGGAAGATAGCTCAATGCGAAAGGTACTTGCTTGCAAAGCCAGCCAGCCGGGCCCCAATTTCCAAGATACTGCATAAGCCAGATACAAAATAGTGACTTGGAGGCTAGCCTGAAATACATGAGACTGCTTCAGAAAAAAGGCAGTGGCTAGAGAGATGGCTTGGCAATTAAGGTGTTTGCCAGCAAAGCCAAAGGACCCAGGTTCGATTCCCCAGTACCAATGTAAAGCCAGATGCACAACGAGGCAAATGCATCTGGAGTTCATTTGTAGTGGCTGGAAGCCCTGGCGCGTCCATTTTCTCTGTCTCTTCTCTATAGACCTGTTTCTCTTTCAAATAAATAAAAAGTAAATAAAAAGAGGAGGCTAGAAAATGGCCTAGAGAGTAAAGTGCTTGAATAAAGTGTGAGGACTGGAGTTCGGATCCTGGAACCCACTAAAACGTCAGCGAGCCCACTTGTAATCCCAGTGGTCAAGGGGCACACAGGGAATCCCCAGGGGCAAGCTGGAGGATCCCCAGAGGCAAGGTGGCTAGCTAGAGCGGACCTGACATCAACCTCTGACCTCCACATCCTCCACATGTATGCACAGGCATGTGCACATGCACCCACACATGTGAACAGCAATGTGCATGCTCACGCACACCGTGCACACATACACAGCTAGTGCATTCTTCTCAGCTGATATTCTAAGAGTCCTTCTGGAAAACACACACAAGAGCAGAGCCCTGTTCCCAGGCCTGGGAGAGCCAAATCTCCGCCTGTCCCACCTCCCTGACTTCCCGTGCTGTAGACTTCCGGTGAGCTGAGGTATGCAGTGGGCTGTGGTATTGATAGCTGGGACTTGATTTGTGGGAAGCGGCAGAAGGATAATAGCAATAGAGGCAAAACCAAAGGACGCAGGTTCAATTCCCCAGTATCCATGTAAAGCCACATGCACAAGGTGACACATGCATCTGGAGTTCATTTGCAGTGGCTCAAGGTTCTGGCGCGTCCATTCTCTCTCTCTCTTCTCTATCTACCTTGGCTTGCTGGGCCAGCAGAGAGATATTTTCAGGTCTAGCTTGGAACTGTGGCTGTCATACAGGGGCATGCATTGTATCCCATGGAGCCTTATTCAAACACAGACTGCTGGCCAGCTCCAAGTGTCTGTACTTTGGGGATATTCTGCCTTTCCAGTAAGTTCTTATGTGGATGCTGCCTGACCAGGAAGCTTGCCTGGGGATCAGCTGGCTTGGGAGGAATGTGGACTGAGTCTTAAAGCAGCTCTGTGGCCCGTTAGCCTTCTCATGCTTCTTATGCTGGTCCTCAGGCTAGCTGGGCAGTTTCCATGAGGACAGAGAACCGTGGTCACTCTTGTTATCCTTCAGAGGCAGGGCCTGGTGGTGTCTCTACTGTCTGCTCTTCTTCAGTGCTATTCCCCCACCCACTGGTTGTTCACGTGGCCTACGTCTCCTCCTGATGAAACTGGTTGCATGGGTTGTGTGTGCAGCAGGATATTGGCTGGGCTACTGAAACAGATCCAGAATTGTAACAGCCTAATCCATGAAGGCATGTATTAATTTCTCATGTAAATTAATGGTCTATTATACGACCCCTGTGTCTTATTGCTCCACCATTCTCAATATAAGAATTTAAAGGGGGCTGGAGAGGTGGCTTAGTGGTTAAGGCACATGCCTGCAAAGCCAAAGGACCTGGGTTGATTCTGCACTACCCATGTAAAGCCAGATGCACAAGGTGCTGCATGTGTCTGGAGTTTGTTTATAGTGGCTGGAGGCCCTGGCGCGCCCATTCTCTCTAGATAGAGAGGCAGATCCTCTTTCTCTCTCTACCCTCCCAATAAAAAGTAAATAAATAAATAAATAAATAAATATTTAAAAAGAGAATTTAAATCTGGGGCTTGGGAGATGGCTCAGTAGTTAAAGGTGCTTGCTTGCAATGCTTGCTGGCCTGGGTTCAGATCTTTACCACGTAAAGTACCCACGTAAAGTACCCATGTAAAGACAGATGCACAAACTGGCTCGTGTGTCTGGAGTTTGCTTACAGCAGCAAGATGCCCTGGCATGCCTTTGTGCTGTCTCTCTCTCTGAAATAAATAAAAATATTACAAAATAAAAAAAAATAGAAGCCAGGCATAGTGGCACATGCCTTTAAGCCCAGCACTCTGGTGGCAGAGGTTGGAGGATCACTGTGAGTTCGAGGCCAGCCTGAGACTACATAGTAAATTCCAAGTCAGCCTGGGCTAGAGTGAGACCCTACCTCAAAAAGAAAGGAAAAAAAAAAAAAGCTTGCCATGGTGGTGCACACCTTTAATCCCAGAACTCCGGAGGCAGAGGTAGGAGGATCGCTGTGAGTTCAAGGCCACCCTGAGACTACAGAGTGAATTCCAGGTCAGTCTGGGCTACAGTGAGACCCTACCTCGAAAAACCAATAAAAAAAAAAAAAAAGGAAATGTCACATCAGACTGATCGTGACTCTTCATAGCATCCTAGTGATTTCCCTTTGCTCTTAGCACAGTGACCACAAGGTTTCCAGTCCTCTCTTGTCTTCTGCCCATTATCTCTCAGCCCATCGTCTTCCCAGCGGCTGTCACACCCTGCCTGTCTCTCTGGGGTGCTGTCCTGATCTCTGAACCTTGAGGCCCAGAGGCCTCCGATATCCTCAGCACTCCTCACACTGTGGTTGCGGCTCCAGGCGCCCCACTCAGAGGCATTGCAGCAGCCAGGATCCCTCCAGTGCCTCCACAGCCCTCAAACCTCCTTCAAGGACCTTCTGGCACACGTTAGAAACTATATCCTTAACGTGTGTATTTCTGCTCAATTGAACTCAACAAATATTTATGGAGGAGTGAGCCCGCAGGATGCACCAGGCTGTTTCCCACACAGTGACACCTCCTTCTGATCCCAGTCTCCAGCCCACCGGCTCCTCAGCTACCCCTGTTGTTTCCCCTTGTGATCAGGAGCCATCCTGCCCATAGCCCCTGGATAGACAGAGACTGCGAAAGCAAAGAGTCACTGTCATTCCCTCTGGTGCTCACCTCCCTTCCTGGGTCTTTATTATTATTTTTTTTATTGACAACTTCCATAATTGTAGATAATTCCCTCCCCCCACTTTCCCCTTTGCAACTCCACTCTCCATCATATCCCCTCCCCCTCTCAATCAGTCTCTCTTTTATTTTGATGTCACGATCTTTTCCTCCTGTTATGATGGTCTTGTGTAGGTAGTGTCAGGCACTGTGAGGTCATGGATATCCAGGCCATTATGTGTCTGGAGGAGCACGTTGTAAGGAGTCCTACCCTTCCTTTGGCTCTTACATTCTTTCCACCACCTCTTCCGCAATGGACCCTGAGCCTTGGAAGGTGTGATAGAGATGTTTCAGTGCTGAGCACTCCTCTGTCCCTTCTTCTCAGCACCATGGTGCCTTCTGAGTCATCCCAAGGTCATCACCATCTGAAAAGAGAAGCTTCTCTAACCAGAAGTGAAAGTAGCATTAATACATGGATGTGGACATTAAGAGAAGTGCTTACCGGGCAGTTTGGTGAACATAGTATATACTTTTAGCCAGACAACAGCAGGCTTTACACCCCTAGGGCTCATGACTACCCCTGTTGTAGGTTTTCAGTATCAGGAATGTATTCCCTCCCATGGAGCGGGCCTCCAGTCCAATTAGAGAGCAGTTGGTTTCCCCCATAACAGACATGCCACCATTGCACTCATTGGCTCATTTGGCCTGGTTGACCAAAATTAAGGCTTGCAGTGTCCACTGTTGAGTATTTCCACTGGTGATTTCTCTCTCTCCCATAGCTTTTTGCAGCTTTCTGTCAGCCGGTCTACGTGGAGAGGTTTTCAGCTCAACTCCAGCAGGATTTCTCAGTGATCTTGCAGCCCAAGTATGTGGAGTCTTCAGCAATGGGTCTTACCATCTATTCCTGGTGGGAAACCAAGGGCCTTGACAATGGCCTGTAATGTTTTGAGGGCATCAGGGACCTCGCTGGCCAAAAAACTCACTGGAAGGTATCCCATCCCTGGCACTGAAAATTTTCTAGTAACAATTTATGGCTTCTGGGTGTGCCATTGTCCAGAAAAGTAGGCTTCCATATGACTTATTTATATCCTCTTAGATTTTGATTAGCCCTCCCTCCACCTTTCCTTTACTCAGTCTCTTCCCCTGACCTCACTTAGGCCTTTTTACTCCCTTTAATCTGTTCTTCTACTTACATATATATAATACCATCCTATTAAGTCCCTCCTCCCTCCCTTTCTATTCCCTTTATATCCCCTTTATAGCTTACTAGCCTCTGCTGCTTTTTTAATATGCTAGTTTTATAGGCCGGCAGTCAGAGCAGTGTGGGCAGTGTGTGAGATGGGCACCTAGAGACACACATGAGGCCAGGGGGCCAGGTCCTATTCCCCTCGGACTTCCATATCCTAGCTTGTAAAAGGACTCAACCTGCCAGTCTGTCTTTGCATTCATATTCACTGGTTCTATGACCAAGAGCTTTGTAAGAAGTGCATGGGCCCAGCGTGGTGGTGCATGCCTTTAATCCCAGCAGAGGTAGGAGGATCACCGTGAGTTTGAGGCCACCCTGAGAATACAAGGTCAGCCTGGGCTAGAGTGAGACCCTACCTCTAAAATCCAAAAAAAAAAAAAAAAAAAAGCCATGGAACAGGGCTTGTGGCCACCCTTGTTCTTGTTCTGTGCGTGTCCATTCCCTCCTCACCACAGACTTGCAGAGCGTCTCCTCTTTCTGGCTCTGGTTTGAGGCTGAGGCGTCATGGAGAACTACGCAGTGTCTAGGACTAAGTGTGACAGGCATGGCCTGCTGAGGACACAGCAGTGTTTCAAAAGAGCAAACACACTGTTATGGTTTGGGATGAAAATGTCTTCCGCAGGCTTGTGTGTTTGTCCATAGCTGGTGGTGCTGTTTGGATGAAGGGAACTTGAGGCTGGATTTGAAGGTTAATAACCTGACCCCACTTCCTGCCTGTGCGCATCTACAAAGATGTGTACAAACCATGCTGCACTGGGCTGTAAAGATTGCTCAGTGGTTAAGGCTCTTGTCTGAGAAATAATGTTGCAAGCTTCCACTCCCACAGAAGGAGCTGCCCCAGCCACCATAATGGACTCCTATCCCTCAAACCGTGAGTCAAAACAACTCTTTCCTCCCTTAAGTTATTTCTTTTTTTTTAAAATAATTAATATTTTTATTTTTATTTTTTGTTTTTTTTCAAAGTAGGGTCTCATTCTAGCCCAGGCTGACCTGGAATTCACTATGTAGTCTCAGGATGGCCTCGAACTCATGGTGATCCTCCCACCTCTGCCTCCCAAGTGCTGGGGTTAATAAATGCCCTGCTATTTATTTATTTTTTTATGAGAGAGAGAGAAAGAGAGAGAGATTGAAAATTGGCATGCCAGTCGAACTCTGCAGTTGAACTCCGGAGGCATGTGCCATCTTGTGCACATACGCCATCTTGTGCATATGCATCACCTTGTGCGTCTGTCTTACGTGGGTTCTGTCTGTCCTCCTCACTTATCCCCCTCACTGAACTCCTTTCCAACTAGCTCTTACTCTATTTTGATAAATTTATCCATCGTCCATATAAATCTATTGATGAGCTCAATTTTATTTTTGGTCTGGGTTTTCGAGGTAGGGTCTCACTGTAGCCCAGGCTGACCTGGAATTCACTATGTGGTCTCTGGATGGCCTCGAACTCACAGTGATACTCTTTTTTAAATTTTTTAAAAATGTTTTTATTTTTATTTATTTATTTGAGAGACAGAAAGAGACAGGCAGAGGAAGAGAGAAAGAGAATGGCGCACCAGGGCCTCCAGCCACTGCAAAAGAACTGCAGGCGCATGCGCCTCCTTGTGCATCTGGCTTATGGAGGCCCTGGGGAATCGAACGTGGGTTCTTTGGCTTTGCAGGCAAGTGCCTTAACCGCTAAGCCATCTCTCCAGCCCACAGTGGCACTCTTACCTCTGTCTCTGGAGTGCTGGGATTGAAAGTGTGCTCCACCATTCCCAGCTGATGAACTCAGTTTTGTGGCGGTATTGACAACCACTGTAAGGTCAAAATGTAGCAGTCATTTCGTGTCCAGATAATAGTGTCACAAAGTATTTCTTCCCATCCTCTGGCTCTTATATTCTTTCTGCCCCTCTTCTGCAGTATTCCTTGAGCCTTGGAAAAGCCTTGTCTCATTTAGCACTAAGCACTCAATCTTCATTTAGTCTATTTGTTCCCTGGTTTTTTTAGTAGTTATGTACATTGTATGTATACAGTAATGATGGTACCATCGTTAGCCTCCTCCCTGTCCCCCCACTCCGCCGAGAGGAACCTCCTCATTGGGGAATGTAGGTCGTGCATTGTGGGAGTAGCCATCAGTTATGGGGAAGAGGCAATATATCTCTGTGCATAAAAAATATGGAATGCAGGCTGGAGAGATGGCTTAGCGGTTAAGGCACATGCCTGTGAAGCCTAAGGATCCAGGTTCAATTCTCCAGGTCCCATGTAAGCCAGATCCACATGGTGGTGCATGTGTCTGGAGTTTGTTTACAGTGGCTAAAGGCCCTGGTGTGTCCATTCTCAGTCACTCTCTCTCTCTCTCTCTCTCTCTCTGTCTCTAATAAATAAATAAATGAAAATAAAATCTTAAAAAAATATGGAATGCTTCATGAATTTGCATGTCATTCTTGTGCAGGGGCCATGCTAGTCTTCTCTGTAGCACTTATTCTTTTTTTTTGGTTTGTCGAGGTATGGTCTCACTCTAGCTCAGGCTGACCTGGAATTCACTATGGAGTCTCAGAGTGGCCTCAAACTCATGGTGATTCTCCTATCTCTGCCTCCCAAGTGCTGAGATTAAAGGTGTATGCCACCATGCCTGGCTGTACAATTTTTTAATATTTATTTTTATTTTTATTTATTTGAGAGAGCGAAAAGGAGGGAGGGAGAGAGTGGGCATGCCAGGGCCTCCAGACACTGCAAATGAACTCTAGATGCATAAGCCACCTTGTGCATCCGGCTTGTATGGGTCCTGGGGAATCAAACCTGGGTCCTCTGGCTTTGCAGGCAAACGCCTTAACTGCTAAGACATCTCTCCAGCCCATCCTTCACTTATTCTCAGCATTTTGACAAATTTTGAGTGTCCCCCATAGTCACCGCTGTCTGCAGAAAGACGTTTCTCTGACCAATGGCATGATCAGTACTAATCAATTGGTATACACATCGTATAAATATTTTGAGGCACAGGCTAGTCAGCTGCACTTCACGTGAAGTGTGTGACAAGTCTTGGAAGGCTTGGAAGCAGGAGAGGGAGATAAGATTTGCTCTGTTTAAGATAAGCTCCAGCAGGAAGCATGTGGGAGACAAACACCATGATTGACTGACTGACTGGCAGACTGGTGGGATAAGGGGGAGGCAAAGAGGAAGCTGCCTGGGCTCTCAGGGTTTGTCCACATTCTAGCCAGGCAGGTCCCTCCAGGAGCCATCACAGCCCACATGTGCGCCTGTGCAGGGGGCAGCCCAGCGCCATGCCAGGACTTTCACGAAAGGCCATCACCCATGAGCAAATTTCCTTTCTGCTCTTAGCCAATGATAAAGCCACATTGCCTCCCTAGAGGTTTCTACAAGTATAGAGGAGGAATGGGGAAGAGGAAGACGCCGTTCAGACACAACAGAGTCTTCACTCCAACCCTCTCACACTCTCTCCCTTCAGTAGGAATACTGGGAAGGAGGGAGGCGTAAAGAAGAAGTTGGGGAGCACGCTGCACCAGGGTCAAAGCTGAGGCTGCATGGACCTCTTGTCTGGGCCCAAGCTGGGACCACTGTGCCAGGCAGTAAGACCACGTATCAGTGAGTTCCACTGAAGGCCAGGCATGGTGGCATACACCTGTAACTGCAGCACATGGGAGGTGGAAGGAGTCTAAGGTCATCCTTGGCTACATAATGAGTTTGAAGGCAGCCTATGTTATGTGAGACTCTGTGTCTCATAAAGAAAGGAAGGAAGGAAGAAAGGGAGGGAGAAGGAATTCGGGAAAGGAGGGAGAGAAAAAAAGAAAGAAAACAAGAAAGGTAAGAAAGGATTAGCTGGGCATGGTGGCGCACGCCTTTAATCCCAGCACTCTAGAGGCAGAGGTAGGAGGATCGCTGAGATTTTGAGGCCACCCTGAAACTACATAGTGAATCCAGGTCAGCCTGGGCTAGTGAGACCCTACCTCAAAAAAACAAAAGAAAAAGAAAACAAAAAGAAAAGAAAAGAAAAGAAAAGAAAGAATGGAAGAGAAAGGCAAGAAGGAAGGAAGGGAAAGAGTCCCACTGAAGGCTAGGTATGGTGGCATACATTTGTTATCCCAGTACGCATCAGGGAAAGTTAGGAAGATCAAAAATTGAAGCAGGCAGTTAAGGTCATCCTGGATCAGGGAAAGGTATGGTGGACCCTACAAGAAAAGCAGCCTGCAAAGAGGAAAAGAAAAGAAAAGAAAAAAAGAATGGAAGGTCTATGGACTGGAGGGAGGAGGGAGGGAAAGAGCCCCAGGCAGTTGAATTCTCTTTCTTTTTTTCTGGGTATTTTCCTGAAAAGAAAACAAAAAAGCCAAAGCATCAGGAAAGATTCTCCCAGGAAGATCAAAAATTTAAGGTCTATGGACTGGAGAGATGGCTTAGCGGTTAAGGCATTTGCCTGCAAAGCCAAAGGATCCCAGTTTGATTCTCCAGGACCCACATAAGCCAGATGCACAAGGGGGTCACATGCATCTGGAGTTCATTTGCAATGGCTGTAGGCCCTGGTGTGCCCATTCTCTCTCTCTTTCTTTCTGCCCCTTTCTCTCTTTTAAATAAGTAAATAAAATATATTTTTAAAAAATATTTTTGCCTGGGGTGGCGGAGCACGCCTTTAATCCCAGTGCTTGGGAGGCAGAGGTAGGAGGATTGCCGTGAATTCAAGGTCACCCTGAGAATACATAGTGAATTCCAGGTCAGCCTGGGCTAGAGTAAGACTGTACCTCGAAAATCAAAAGAACAAGAAAAAAAAATTTTTTTTTTTAATTTAAGGTCTGGGGCTGTAGAGATGGCTCAGCAATTAAAGGCACTTGCTTGCAAAGCCTGAAGGTAAGGGTTTGATTTCCCCAGCCTGCACAAAAAGCCAGACACTCAAAGTGGCACATGCGTCTGCAAGAAGCCCTGGTACACCAATACTCTCTCTCATAATAAAAACTTTTTATATTTTTGTTTATTTATTTTCAAAGAGAGAGAGAGAGAGAGAAATGAATGGGCATGCGAGGGCCTCCAGCAGCTGCCAATGAACTCCAGACACATGTGCCACTTTGTGCATCTGGCTTTATGAGGGTACTGAAGACTCGAACTTGGGTCATTAGGTTTTTATTATTATCATTATTATTATTATTATTACAGTCAGAGAGAGAAGGAGACACAGAGAGAGTGAGAATAGGCATGCCAGGGTTTCTAGCCACTGCAAACAAACTCCAGATGCATGTGCTATCATGCGCATCTGGCTTACGTAGGACCTGGAGACTTGAACCTGGGTCCTTAGGCTTCTCAGGCATATGTCTTAACCACTAAGCCATCTTCTCCAGCCCGGGTCATTAGTTTTTACAGGCAAGCGCCTTAACCACTGAGCCTTCTCTCCAGGTCCAATAAAAACTTTTTTACAATAGATTTCAAGGTCATCCTCAGCTACATAAAGAGTTTAAGGTCAGTCTGGGCGACCCTGTCAGAAAAGCAAAGGAAAAGAGATGAGGGGAGGAGAAGGGAAGGGAGAAGAGAGAAGAGGAGAGAAGGAAGAAGGAAAGAGCCTCATTGAACAGCTATTTGACTCAATGAATGAGAAGAAAATATTATTTTCTAATAATTTATTCTTTATCTTTCATTATTATACTAAAACAGTATGACAGAAAAAATGCGAAATCTATATACAGATTTTCAATCCCCTTAAGAATATTTTTTTTTTTTTTGAGGTAGGGTCTCACTCTAACCCAGGCTGACCTGGAATTCACTATGTAGTCTCAGGGTAGCCTCATACTTATGGCGATCTTCCTACATCTGCCTCCCTACTGCTGGGACTAAAGGCGTGCGCCACCATGCCTGGCCCCATAGGGATTTTGAGTTGATTTCCTGGAGCCAAGTCCTTATGGGGGAATGTGGTCTGGCCCATGTGGGATACAGCTTTGATGGAAAAGAGAAACACACAGAGCTTTTCAACCCTGCAGTCTTGAGGGTGGCTTTGCGTACAGACGCTGCAGTGTGTCTAAGAAATGCTGGCATGCAGATGTCACCTCGATGCCGTGCAAGGGCAGTGACCCCAGATGCTGACTGGTAATGATCTCTCTTGGAATAGCCCCTGCTCCCAGAATCCTCTCTGTTATCTCTTCCTTTGGTTGTAGTATAAGCCAATCCCCTGTGGCCCTTGGCTCCCGCTGGGCCAGAAACAGGCCCACTGGACTTTAGTCAGCAAGGGAGCAGATGGAGGGGAACTGCCAGAACTTGTGTGGCCCCGTCTGTATTGACTCCAGCTTTGCCTACCCAAATCAGCCACCTTTGCCCCCTAGTCTGAGAGGACTAGTGACTGTAAGTTAAAACAAGGAAACCAATGGCTGCCTGGGGTGGACATGGGTGAGATGCTGGTGAGGGCTAGAGGCAAAGGTTGGAATCCAGTGTAGTCTGACTGAGAAAAGGAGACCAGGAAAGAGGGAGTACACAGGATAGAAAGGAGGAACACTGTGAACTGTTGCCTTTCCAGGTAAAAGGACAAACAACAGGGAAGCCAGGCCTCGTGCTGTACTCCAGGCAAGAGCTCCACAACACTGCAGAAGCACCCAGTGTCCCTTGGCAATGGTGGACTTGGGAAAGAGAAGGAGAAATGGGCCTTCTCCTCAGGGAGCCCCAGCCTGTCCTCAGGGAGCTCCAGTCTGAGGAGGCACGGCCTGTACTCAGGGAGCCCCAGTCTGAGGAGCCATGGTTGTCCTCAGGGAGCCCCAGTCTGAGGAGCCACGGTTGTCCTCAGGGAGCCCCAGTCTGAGGAGACACGGCCTGTCCTCAGGGAGCCCCAGTCTGAGGAGACACGGCCTGTCCTCAGGGAGCCCCAGTCTGAGGGAGACACGGCCTGTCCTCAGGGAGTCCCAGTCTGAGGGAGACACGGCCTGTCCTCAGGGAGCCCCAGTCTGAGGAGACACGGCCTGTCCTCAGGGAGCCCCAGTCTGAGGAGACACGGCCTGTCTCAGGGAGCCCCAGTCTGAGGAGACACGGTCTGTCCTCAGGGAGCCCCAGTCTGAGGGAGACACGGCCTGTCCTCAGGGAGCCCCAGTCTGAGGAGACACGGCCTGTCCTCGGGAGCCCCAGTCTGAGGAGACACGGCCTGTCCTCAGGGAGCCCCAGTCTGAGGAGACACGGCCTGTCCTCAGGGAGCCCCAGTCTGAGGAGACACGGTCTGTCCTCAGGGAGCCCCAGTCTGAGGGAGACACGGCCTGTCCTCGGGGAGCCCCAGTCTGAGGAGACACGGCCTGTCCTCAGGGAGCCCCAGTCTGAGGAGACACGGCCTGTCCTCAGGGAGCTCCAGTCTGAGGAGACACGGCCTGTCCTCGGGGAGCCCCAGTCTGAGGGAGACACGGCCTGTCCTCGGGAGCCCCAGTCTGAGGGACACACGGCCTGTCCTCAGGGAGCCCCAGTCTGAGGGAGACGTGCCCTGTCCTCAGGGAGCCCCAGTCTGAGGGAGACACGGCCTGTCCTCAGGGAGCCCCAGTCTGAGGGAGACACGGCCTGTCCTCAGGGAGCCCCAGTCTGAGGAGACACGGCCTGTCCTCAGGGAGCCCCAGTCTGAGGAGACACGGCCTGTCCTCAGGGAGCCCCAGTCTGAGGGAGACACGGCCTGTCCTCGGGAGCCCCAGTCTGAGGGAGACACGGCCTGTCCTCGGGAGCCCCAGTCTGAGGGGACACACGGCCTGTCCTCAGGGAGCCCCAGTCTGAGGAGACACGGCCTGTCCTCAGGGAGCCCCAGTCTGAGGAGACACGGCCTGTCCTCAGGGAGCCCCAGTCTGAGGGACACACGGCCTGTCCTCAGGGAGCCCCAGTCTGAGGAGACACGGCCTGTCCTCAGGGAGCCCCAGTCTGAGGAGACACGGCCTGTCCTCAGGGAGCCCCAGTCTGAGGAGACACGGCCTGTCCTCAGGGAGCTCCAGTCTGAGGAGACACGGCCTGTCCTCGGGGAGCCCCAGTCTGAGGGAGACACGGCCTGTCCTCGGGGAGCCCCAGTCTGAGGGACACACGGCCTGTCCTCAGGGAGCCCCAGTCTGAGGAGACACGGCCTGTCCTCAGGGAGCCCCAGTCTGAGGAGACACGGCCTGTCCTCAGGGAGCCCCAGTCTGAGGGACACACGGCCTGTCCTCAGGGAGCCCCAGTCTGAGGAGACACGGCCTGTCCTCAGGGAGCCCCAGTCTGAGGAGACACGGCCTGTCCTCAGGGAGCCCCAGTCTGAGGAGACACGGCCTGTCCTCAGGGAGCTCCAGTCTGAGGAGACACGGCCTGTCCTCGGGAGCCCCAGTCTGAGGGAGACACGGCCTGTCCTCGGGAGCCCCAGTCTGAGGGACACACGGCCTGTCCTCAGGGAGCCCCAGTCTGAGGAGACACGGCCTGTCCTCAGGGAGCCCCAGTCTGAGGAGACACGGCCTGTCCTCAGGGAGCCCCAGTCTGAGGAGACACGGCCTGTCCTCAGGTATTTCCGTCTGACAGGGTGAACATGGCCAGGCCCTGGGGACTTTTGTTCTGCGAGGAGAGGTCTTCTTCGATCCCAGCCAAGGCTCTCGCCTCAGTCACCACAGGCACTTCTGTGTCTTTACACTGGATTCCTGTAAACACAGGTGGGAAATCCCAGGCACTGAAACACTTTTAATCACCTCTTTTATTGTCTTTCTCTGGGTGACTCAGCCATAGGAAAATCACAGCTCTTGATTGAGGCACCAGATGCAAATCAAAAGGGACAGGACAGTGGGAGTGAGGCAGTTATTGACAGTCTGGGCTACTTCGGGGCCTGTCCAGCTGGTCACCATCAGCCTGAAACCACTGCAAGGGGGAAATGAGGGTGGAGGATAGGGTGAGCTTCCACTGGAGGATGCCGGCTGCTAGGAAGCCTCGATGCATGATTGGCCTTAGATTGGGACGGGAGCAGAGAACAGCAGTGGAAAGCTGTGTGGCCTCGGCTGGCCAGTGGGGAGCTGGGACCTGTGCAAGCACCCCCCTCCACCTCCCTGTGCAGTCACAATGTGCTGTGGCTCATGCAGGTCCCCAGCGCAGGGCCTCTTTCCTCCCCATTCCTGTGCCACATTCTACACTGGTCAGTCACAGCTGGCCACCTCAGAACTGCCAACACATTCTGTCTGACCTTCTCTGAGTACCTGCTGCTACTTCCCTCCTTTGGGATATTTTTGGACTTTAAAATTTTTTTAAATTTATTTTTATTTATTTATTAGCAACAGACAGAGAAAGAGGCAGATTGAGAGAGAGAGGGAGGGAGAGAACAGGTGCACCAGGGCCTCCAACCACAGCAAACAAACTCCAGATGCATGAGCCACCTTGTGCATCTGGCTTACATGGGTCTTGGGGAATCGAGCCTCTAACCGGGGTCCTTAGGCTTCATAGGCAAGCACTAATCCACTAAGCCATCTCTCCAGCCCGGGACTTTTTTTAAAAAGATGTTTTATTTTGTTTTGTTTTGTTTTGTTTTGTTTTGTTTTGTTTTGTTTTGTTTTGTTTTGTGTCAAGGCAGGATCTCACTCTAGCCAGGCTGACCTGGAACTCACTCTGTCGTCCCAGGCTGACCTTGAACTCCGTGATCCTCCTAACTCTCTCCGCCTCTCAAGTGCTGGTACCAAGATGTTTGTTGTTGTTATTTTATTACTTTTGTTTCTACCTGGACCATGAAGCTTCAGAATGGGTGTTACCTGCAGCAGAATACACCTGGCTAGGCATGGTGGCACATGCCTTTAATCCCAGCACTGAGGGAGGCTGGAGTAGGAGGATCGCTGTGAGTTTGAGACCAGCCTGAGACTACAGAGTGAATTCCAGGTCAGAATTCCAGGTCCAGGTCAGAAGACAGGTACCCAAACCCCAATTTCCAGGCTTGGCAGAACCAGAAGGTAGGAGAAAATAGCACAAGGACGGGGTGGGGGATGGGAGCCCCACCCCCATGCCATTCCCCAGGAGTACCAAAGCAGGACATCTCTACAAGATAAAAGTGGCCTTGGAGCCCAGCGTGGTGGCGCACGCCTTTAATCCCAGCACTTGGGAGGCAGAGGTAGGAGGATCACCATGAGTTCGAGGCCACCCTGAGAATACAGAGTGAATTCCAGGTTAGCCTGGGGTAGAGTGAGACCCTACCTTGAAAAACCAAAAAATGAAAAAACCGAAACAAACAAACAAAAAACAGTGGCCTTGGAAATAAGCTGATTAGGAGCAGTCCCTCCTGGCCCTGGGGTCCCCTGTCTCCCTCCCTTTGCCTGACCCTCCACCCTTGCCCCTGGACCCTGGGCTCTGGGCCAGGCTGGAGCCCAGAGGGAGTTGAGACACTCTGTTCTGTACTTCTCCTGTGGGGCGGGGCGGGGCGGGGAGGGGCAGGCATGGCGTGGCATGGCAGTGAGTGACAGGACCCACCCAGGGTGGGCACATTTCATCACCAGAAAACCTGGCCAGAGCTGGCAGCCTCTGCAGCCCAGAGGAAGCTGTGCTTTGCCACCCTGAACTACCTGGATACCCATCCTAGGTCTTGCATAAGCTCCCAGGACGCTCTAGCCAGGCCTGTGGGCATGAATGTGGCTTTCCTGAGAGGGGCAGCCCTGGGCTCACTTGAGACTGGTGACCAGGCATGGGACGCCCCAGAGGGGTCCCAACCAAGTTTTTCCCTCTGTCTCCAACTATGTCAACAGGGTTTGGAGGTGATCACCGAAATCATTACCTTTGGACTGGAGAGACGGCTTAGTGGTTAAGGCACTTGTCTGCAGTGTCAAAGGACACAGGTTCAATTGCCCCGTTCCCATGTAAAGCCAGATGCACAAGGTGGAGCATCTTTTGGAATCTGTTTACATTGCTAGAGGTCCTGGTTTACCCATTCTCTCTGTTTGTGTGTGCGTTTGCCTCTCTTTCTATCTACTATATAAATAAAATATTCTTTTTTAAAAAAATCAATACTGGCCGGGCATGGTGGTGCACGCCTTTAATCCCAGCACTCCAGAGGCAGAGGCAGGAGGATCACCATGAGTTTGAAGCCACCCTGAGACTACATAGTGAATTCCAGACCAGCCTGAGCTACAGTGAAACTTTACCTCGAAAAACAAAAAACAAAAATAAAAATAAATCATTACTGGTTACTCTACGTGGTCGCTCTACTTCTTGTAACCCAAGAGGTCACAGCTGTTATTGCCCCTGGCTTATAGGATAAAGACATCAGGGCCTGACAGGGACAGTGGCTTGCCTATGTGTCCCAGCCAACAGCTGGGATGACCTCATTCTGACTCCTTGCCACCTAGGACCCAGCTACTGCTGTGCCCCTTAGCCCTCCAAGGTCAAAGGCTGGGCACGGGAACAGGATCATCTTGACAAATTATGCCATGGCTGCAAGTGTCAGGCGTTGGGGGCAGAACCATAATCAGAGTTTCCACAGAATAACCCCTTTGCCTGGTCACCTGATACAAAAGGGTTGGAAGAGTCCAGAAGGATGGCCCAATGGTTAGGGACACTTACTTCCAAAGCCTGCCGGCCCAGGTTCGGTTCCCAAGCCACCCTTGGAAGCTGGATACAAAAAGCGGCACAAGCGTCTGTCATTCGTTTTGCAGAGGAAAGAGGCCCTGGTGTGCGCAAACACACAGGCACACATGTGCACGGATAGACACACACGTGCCTGTGCAAACAGTCTTTTTTTTTTGGTTTTTTTGAGTTAGGATCTCTTTAGCTCAGGCTGACCTGGAATTCACATATAGTCTCAGGATGGCCTCGAACTTTGAACTCTCAGCAATCCTCCTACCTCTGCCTCCCAAGGGCTGGGGTTACAGGCATGTGCCACCACACCTGGCTTTTTTTGTTTGTTTGTTTTGTTTTTCGAAGTAGGGTTTTGCTCTAGCTCAGGCTGACCTGGAATTCACTATGTAGTCTCGGGGTGGCCTCGAACTCATGGCAATTCTCCTACCTCTGCCTCCCCAGTGCTGGGATTAAAGGCGTGAGCCACCATGCCTGGCTTCAAATTTTTTTTTTTTTAAAAAAGGGACAGAAGCGGCCACTGAGGAAGCACAGGCAAGATGACAGTTGGAGCTGGAGAGATGGCTCAACGGTTAAAGGCGCTTACCTGCAAAGCCTAAAAACCTGGGTTTCATGCCAGGCGTGGTGGCGCACACCTTTAATCACAGCACTCAGGAGGCAGAGGTAGGAGGATCACCGTGAGTTCGAGGCCACCCTGAGAATACAGAATGAATTCCAGGTCAGCCTGGACTAGAGTGAAACCCTACCTCAAAAAAACAAAACAAACAAACAAAAAAAAAAACTGGGTTTCAGTCCCCAGTTCCAATGTAAAGCCACATGTACAAAGTGGCAAATGCATCTGGAGTTTGTTTGCAGAGGCCCTGGCCTGCCCAGTCTCTCTATCGGTCTTCTCTCTCTCTATCACTCTCTCTCCTTGCAAATAAATAAATAACTAAGATGACATTTGGCTGTGGGCAAGGCACTAGTGCTACCTGGGAAGTGGTAACAGCCTTTCAAAAGGGTGCCCAAGCCTTCCCCTGGATCTTGCCTCCAGGATGCTGTCCTTCTAAACAGTGGCCTTGGAAATAAGCTGATTAGGAGCAGTCCCGCCTGGCCCTGGGGTCCCCTGTCTCCCTCCCTGCCTGACCCTCCACCCTTGCCCCTGGACCCTGGGCTCTGGGCCAGGCTGGAGCCCAGAGGGAGTTGAGACACTCTGTTCTGTACTTCTCCTGTGGGGCGGGGCGGGGCGGGGCGGGGAGGGGCAGGCGTGGCATGGCAGTGAGTGACAGGACCCACCCAGGGTGGGCACATTTCATCACCAGAAAACCTGGCCAGAGCTGGCAGCCTCTGCAGCCCAGAGGAAGCTGTGCTTTGCCACCCTGAACTACCTGGATACCCATCCTAGCTCTTGCATAAGCTCCCAGGACGCTCTAGCCAGGCCTGTGGGCACGAATGTGGCTTTCCTGAGAGGGGCAGCCCTGGGCTCACTTGAGACTGGTGTCCAGGCATGGGACGCCCCAGAGGGGTCCCAACCAAGTTTTTCCCTCTGTCTCCAACTATGTCAACAGGGTTTGGAGGTGATCACCGAAATCATTACCTTTGGACTGGAGAGACGGCTTAGTGGTTAAGGCACTTGTCTGCAGTGTCAAAGGACACAGGTTCAATTGCCCCGTTCCCATGTAAAGCCAGATGCACAAGGTGGAGCATCTTTTGGAATCTGTTTACATTGCTAGAGGTCCTGGTTTACCCATTCTCTCTGTTTGTGTGTGCGTTTGCCTCTCTCTCTTTCTACTATATAAATAAAATATTCTTTTTTAAAAAAATCAATACTGGCTGGGCATGGTGGTGCACGCCTTTAATCCCAGCACTCCAGAGGCAGAGGCAGGAGGATCACCATGAGTTTGAAGCCACCCTGAGACTACATAGTGAATTCCAGACCAGCCTGAGCTACAGTGAAACTTTACCTCGAAAAACAAAAAATAAAAATAAAAATAAATCATTACTGGTTACTCTACGTGGTCGCTCTACTTCTTGTAACCCAAGAGGTCACAGCTGTTATTGCCCCTGGCTTATAGGATAAAGACATCAGGGCCTGACAGGGACAGTGGCTTGCCTATGTGTCCCAGCCAACAGCTGGGATGACCTCATTCTGACTCCTTGCCACCTAGGACCCTGCTACTGCTGTGCCCCTTAGCCCTCCAAGGTCAAAGGCTGGGCACGGGAACAGGATCATCTTGACAAATTATGCCATGGCTGCAAGTGTCAGGGGTTGGGGGCAGAACCATAATCAGAGTTTCCACAGAATAACCCCTTTGCCTGGTCACCTGATACAAAAGGGTTGGAAGAGTCCAGAAGGATGGCTCAGTGGTCAGGGACACTTACTTCCAAAGCCTGCCGGCCCAGGTTCGGTTCCCAAGCCACCCTTGGAAGCTGGATGCAAAAAGCGGCACAAGCGTCTGTCATTCGTTTTGCAGAGGAAAGAGGCCCTGGTGTGCCCAAACACACAGGCACACATGTGCACGGATAGACACACACGTGCCTGTGCAAACAGTCTTTTTTTTTTTTTTTTTTTGAGTTAGGATCTCTTTAGCTCAGGCTGACCTGGAATTCACATATAGTCTCAGGATGGCCTCGAACTTTGAACTCTCAGCAATCCTCCTACCTCTGCCTCCCAAGGGCTGGGATTAAAGGCGTGTGCCACCACGCCTGGCTTTTTTTTGTTTGTTTGTTTTGTTTTTCGAAGTAGGGTTTTGCTCTAGCTCAGGCTGACCTGGAATTCACTATGTAGTCTCAGGGTGGCTTCGAACTCATGGCTATTCTCCTACCTCTGCCTCCCCAGTGCTGGGATTAAAGGCGTGAGCCACCATGCCTGGTTTCAAATATTTTTTTTTAAAAGGGACAGAAGCAGCCACTGAACCACAGGGGAGCCTCTCTAGGGGTCAGTCCTGGAGGAAGCACAGGTAAGATGACAGTTGGCGCTGGAGAGATGGCTCAACGGTTAAAGGCGCTTACCTGCAAAGCCTAAAAACCTGGGTTTCATGCCAGGCGTGGTGGCGCACACCTTTAATCCCAGCACTCAGGAGGCAGAGGTAGGAGGATCACCGTGAGTTCGAGGCCACCCTGAGAATACAGAATGAATTCCAGGTCAGCCTGGACTAGAGTGAAACCCTACCTCAAAAAAAAAAAAAAAAAAAAAAAAAAAAAAAAACTGGGTTTCAGTCCCCAGTTCCAATGTCAAGCCACATGTACAAAGTGGCACATGCATCTGGAGCCCAGTCTCTCTATCGGTCTTTCACTCTCTCTCTCTCTCCTTGCAAATAAATAACTAAGATGACATTTGGCTGTGGGCAAGGCACTAGTGCTACCTGGGAAGTGGTAACAGCCTTTCAAAAGGGTGCCCAAGCCTTCCCCCTGGATCTTGCCTCCAGGATGCTGTCCTTCGAGAGGCAGGCCCCCTACTGAGTTGCCAGAATGGCAAGCAGGTAGGTTAGTGCAATGGAAGACAAGAGTCCAGATGGCAGGCCGACCATGGAAGCTGAATTGGTATTTCCAGAACAATCTTGGAGGTCTGGAGGCCCCACTTTATGCCAGGCCCTGGGGACCCAAAGAGACAATGATGGTCAGAGCCCCAGAGGAAACCTGGTGGGTGGAGCAAGACCAACTTCAGGAGTTACTGTGGGACTCAGAGGCGGCCCAGTCCCCAGGGTCCAGAAAGGGAGGAAAGGCAGACCTGACTCTAGGGCTTCTTACCCACAAGATTAGAATGAAACTCTGATAAGGTAATGAAGGGGAAAGTGTGTTGTCACCTGATTAATTAAAAGAAAAGGGGGAAGCCAGGCATGGTGGCGCACGCCTTTAGTCCCAGCACTCAGGATGTAGAGGTAGAAGGATCGCCATGAGTTCAAGGCCACCCTGAAACTGCATAGTGAATTCCAGGTCAGCCTGGGCTAAAGTGAGACCCCACCTCGAAAAACCAAAAAAATAAATAAATAAATAAAAGAGAGAAAAAAATGGGGCCTAGCACTCAGGAGGCTGAAGAAGGGGGATCACAAGTTCAAGGCTAATATGGGTTACATAGCTTAGGTCTTGTCTCAAAAAAAAAAAGGCCAAGTGTGGTGGGCACATACCTTAAATCCCAGGAGGCAGAGGTAGGAGGATCCCTGTGAATCCAAGGCCAAGGCCAGCCTGGGACTACATAGTGAATTTCAGGTCAACCTGGGCTAGAGTTAGACCCTACCTCAAAAGAAGAAGGAAGAAGAGGAGGAGGAGGAGGAGAGGTTGGTGATAAGAAAGGTCAACTTTGGACTATATAAAGGTTTGGGGGGCTGGAGAGATGGCTCACTAGTTAAGGTACTTGCCTGCAAAGCCCAAGGACCTGTGTTCAATTCCCCAGTCCCCATGTAAAGCCAGATGCACAAGGTGGTGCATGAACCTGAAGTTCTTTTGCAATGACTAGAAGCACTGGCATGCCCATTCTCTCTCTCTGCTCTCTTTCATCTTCCTCTTTTTTCTCTCACTCTCTATCAAATAAATTCTTAAAAAAGGTCTGGGGCCAGGACAGACGTTAAAGAGCCTTGGCAATAGAGAACAAAGAGATTTGTCTGGAAGCAGGAAGAGAGCCCAGGAGAGAGCGGAAAGCGCCAAACCCAAGTGAAGTCGGATTATCGCTTCTTCTTCTTGGGTTGAGGCGGGACCTTTGGGGGTTAGACTGCAGAGATCTGGGACTCTGAGCATGCAGTGCTCCTGAGAGAAGCCTTGGGGGGGGGGTGGTACAGATGGGAGCCCCATCTCCTGGTTTCTTCCCTGCATTGAAGGAAAGAGAAAAATAAACAGATCTGAGATGGTTCTCGCGCCTCCTGGGCTCTGACACAGACAAGCAGGTAAGGAGCATGGGCATCTCTCTGGCTCTTGCTTGTTGGGCTTATTTATTTATTTATTTATTTATTTATTTATTTATTTATTTATTTATTATTAAAGAAAGGCAGAGACAATGGGTGCACCAGGGCCTGTAGCCACTGCAAACAAACTCCAGATGCATGCACCACTTTGTGCATCTGGTTTTACATGGGGACTGGGGAATCGAACACTGGTGCTTGGGTTTTGCAGGCAAGTGCCCTAACCACTGAGCCATCTCTCCAGCCCCATGCTCAGCTTTTCCTTGGATTCTGGGGAATCTTAACTCAGGTCCTCATGCTTGTGCGCTAAGCAGTTTACACACTGAGCCATCTCCAACAGCTCCTGAACTTTTTCTTTTAGTTTTCATTGACCTTTGCTGACTTCATCCTTCTCCCCACCTCCCCCTCCTCCATCCACCTGCCAAGTCGAGCCAAAGAAATGAAACCAGAGAAAACAGACTGATGAAATATAAACAAGAGAAACAAACACACCTTGTTTTATTCCCCGAGTGAGCCAGCTGTGGCTGACACTCTGTGTCCTCCCGAGTTCTCTGTCCTGCACAGATAAGTGTGTATGTCACAGCCTGGGCAAAGACATCACTCATAGCTCCCTGTCTCCTGGCATCAAATTCACAAGTCTTGGGCTAGGGATGTGGCTCAGAGGGGACAGTGACTGCTTATCAGGCTTGAAGCTGTGAGATCAAGCCCCAGTACCTAACACATCACTAAGCATGATAGTGCACACCTGTAATTCCAGCACTGGGGAGGTAGAGACAGGAGGATAAGAATTTCAAGATCAGGGGCTAGAGGGATTGCTTAGTGGTTACAGAGCTTGCCTGCATAAACCTAAGGATCCAGGTTCAATTCCCCAGTACCTACATAAGCCAGATGCACAAGGTGGTGCATGCATCTAGAGTTTGTTTGCCTTGGCTGGAGGTCCTGGCATACCCATTCTCTCTTCTCTCTCTCTCTCTTTTTCTTTCTCTTTTAAATGAATAAATAAATGAAAATTTAAAAGAGAATTTCTAGATCATTCTCAGCTACATATTGAATTCAAGGCCAGTCTGAACTACATGAGATTCTGAAGAGCTCTCTCTCAAATAATAAATAAAAAGAAAAAGAAAGAAAGAAGAAGGGCTGGAGAGCTGGCTTGGCAGTTAAGGCGCCTGCCTGCCAAGACTAAGAACGCTGGTTCCAATCTCCAGGTCCCACATTTAGCCAGAGGCAAAGTGACGCAAGGGTGCAATGCCGCACTTGCCCACAAGAGGGCGCACGCATCTGGATTTCGTTCACAGTGGCTGAGAGGCTGCTGGCGCTCCCATTCTCTATCTCTATCTATCTATCTATCTATCTATCTATCTATCTATCTATCTATCTATCTATCTCAAATAAAAAAGAAAAAAGAAAGGAAGGAAGGGAGGGAGGGAGGGAGAGAGAGAGAGAGAAAGAAAGAAAGAAAGAAAGAAAGAAAGAAAGAAAGAAAGAAAGAAAGAAAGAGAGAGAGAGAGAGAAAGAAAGAAAGAGAGAGAGAGAGAAGAAAAGGTTAAATTCAGTCTTCTGCCTCAACTTCCGAAGTACTGGGATTCCAGGCATGAACTATCACACAGCAGTCTCCTAGAAAACGCTTGGGCACTCCCAGCCAAACGGAAGGTCCGTGATCTTCCAAGTGCACCCAGGCTCAAGTATTTACAGGTTTCGACCCTTGAGGGTGCACCCCGGCCTGAACCAAACCCCAGCTCTATGAGAACAAGCAGTCTTCCTGCCTCCCAGCACGCCCTCAAGCTCTGCCCAAGTCCTGCTGGATCAGGCAGCCCTGATGTGCTTCACTCTATCCCTGGCTGTCTCCCAAGGAGCTGGCCAGCTTCCTGCTGGGTACTGCAGACAGAGGTGGAGTCCTCAACCAGAGCAACCAGAGCAAAATGACCCAGAATGAATAGCCTCGGTCCGCACCTTGTCCATTCAAGGCAGTTCAGGCAGTTCCCACAAAGCCAGCCATCCACCCACTCCACTATTTTTCTATATATTTTTTTTCAGTTTTTCAAGGTAGGATCTCACTGTAGCCCAGGCTGACCTGGTATTCACTATGCAGTCTCCAGTTGGCCTCGAACTCAGAGTGATCCTCCTACCTCTGCCTCCCGAGTGCTGGGATTTAAGGTATGGGTCTCATTTCCTTTTTTTTTTTTTTTTTTAATTTAAATTTGAGAGAGAGAGAATGGGTGCGTCAGGGCCTCTAGCCACTGCAAACGAATTCCAGATGCGTGTGTCACCTTGTGCAGCTGGCTAATGTGGACCCTGGGGAATCGAACCTGGGTCCTTTGGCTTCACAGGCAAGTGCCTTAACCACTTAGCCATCTCTCCAGCTACTGACTCCACATTTTGAAAGGCTGCCATGCACAAGCTGAGGGTGGGGATTGTTTTAATAGCTGCTGCCTATTAGGAGACTGAGAACTTGAAGAGTTCAAGGCCAGCTTGGGCAGCATAGAGACACACCCTCTTCTGTCAATAAACAAACAAATACATCATAGCTGTCGATCTGTAGTCTCAGGGTGGCCTTGAACTCACGGTGATCCTCCTACCTCTGCCTCCCGAGTGCTGGGATTAAAGACGTGCACCACAACGCCCGGGGACAAGAATTTTAAAGAAGCTGCAGATGGGCTAGAGACATGGATTAATGGTTAAGGCGCTTGTGTGCAAAGCCAAAGGACCCCTGGTTCGATTCCCCAGGATCCATGTAAGCCAGATGCACAAGGTGGCGCATGCATCTGGAGTTCGTTTGCAGTGGCAGGAGGCCCTGGAGCACCCATTCTCTCTATATATCTGCCTTCTTTCTCTCTCAAATAAATTAAAAATGTAATTTTTTAAAAAAATATTTTATTTATTTATTTATTTGAGAGAGGGAAAAAGGCAGAGAGAGAGAGAGAGAATGGGCACAACACAGCTTCCAGCCACTGCAAATGAACTCCAGATGGATGCACCTCCTTGTGCATCTGGCTTACGTGGGTCCTGGGGAATCAAACCAAGGTTCTTTGGCTTTGCAGGCAAGCACCTTAACTGCTAAGCTATCTCTCCAGCCCCATTTTTTTTTTTTTAAAGAAGAAACTGCAGACAATGAAAGAGGGTCTGTGCGACTAGGCATGAAACCCCGTGGCGGGGAGTTTGCCCTAGCCTGAGCAAAGCGCTGGGTTCCATTCGCAGTACCACAGTGTGTTAGTTTGAATGTCCCCCAATAGATTCAGGAGTTTATTAGAGCTTGGTACTTAGTTTTCCAGCCCCGGTTGGAGGAGATGTCACTGTGGGTGGACCCTAGCGTCCATCCCTAAGGTGTGTTTGTGGTGGGGGTGGGGTGCATCTGGACTTGCAGCCTAAAGGTATACAGAGTACTGCACTCTGCCTGGGGTTTCTGGAGTGTGCTTGCCAATGTAGTATTTCTCTCTGCGTGGACCTGTGAAAGCCGGGCCCAGCTTCTTCTGCCACGATGAAACTTCCCCTGGATCTATAAGCTGCAATAAAGCCCGTTTCTCCCATAAACTGTGACTGGTTTGGAAGTTCATCCCAGCAGCGTGGAGCTGATGACTACATATGCAGAGAGAAAAGGAGAGAGGTTGGGGGTGCTGTAGCAGGCACACATTGCAAGCGTGAGAAAGGGAAAGTGAGTCAGGGTGGCCAATCCAGGTCTGGTCACACATGGATGAGAGGGGAGCAGGTGACAGTGATGTAAACTCATGCAATCTGGGGCTGGGCGGCTGGGCTCTGGGCCAGCAAGGAAAACTTGCTTTCTGCTTCCTTGAGAACGAGCGAGTGGAGAGAGAAAATTGACAGCAAAGAAAACCTGAAGACCAGGAGCCAGTGTGAGGAGAGGGAAGGGGAGTGAGAGCTGGGAAGTCTAGGGCCAGCCACCTACCACCTGTCAGTCGTCACCCACCCACTGTAAGGCTGTGCAAGGTACTCCGCTGGATAAGAAGGAGTGAGGCATTGGGAAGCTCTTTCTAGAATGTCCTCTGGGCTCTTCCTCCCCAGCTGAGTCCCTTGCCTGGGATCTGGAGGTCATGTTAGTCCTTTCCAGAACATCAGCCTTGGTTTTTGTTTTTTGGTTTTATTTTGTTGTTGTTGTTGTTGTTGTTTTTTGTTGTTTTTGTTTTTGTTTTTGTTTTATTTATTTATTTGCAAGCAGGGGGAGAGGGAGACAGTGAAAGAGAGAGAGAGTCAGAGAGAGAGAGAATGGATGTGCCAGGGCCTCCAGCCACTGCAAATGAACTCCAGACACATGCACCACCTTGTGCATCTGGCTTATGTGGGCACTGGAGAATCAAACCTGGGTCCTTAGGCTTTACAGGCAAGCACCTTAACCACTGACCTATCTCTCCAGCCCATGGCTTTGGGTACTTTTAACTTTTTTTTGTTTATTTTTATTTATTTATTTGAGAGTGACAGACAGAGAGAGAAAGAGAGAGAGAGAGAGAATAGGCACACCAGGGCCTCCAGCCACTGATGCATGCGCCCCCTTGTGCATCTGGCTTACGTGGGTCCTGAGGAACTGAGCCTCGAATAGGTGTCCTTAGGCTTCACAAGCAAGCACTTAACCGCTAAGCCATCTCTCCAGCCCTATTTTTGACTTTTTAATTTTTTTTTATTTTTATTTACTTATTTGAGAGAGAGAGAAAAAGCAGGAGAAAGAGAGAAAGAGAGGGAGGGGATGAATGTGCCAGGGCCTCCAGCCGCTGCAAATGAACTCCAGACACATGTGCCACTTTGTGCATCTGGCTTACATGAGTCCTGAGGATCAAACCTGGGTCTCTTGGCTTTGCAGGACAACACCTAACTGCTAAGCCATCTCTCCAGCCCAGTTTTGGTTGTTGAGATAAGTTCTCACATAGCCCAAGCTGTCCTCAAATCCCCTGTATAGACAAGGATGACCTTGGACTTCTGATCCTTCTGTCTACACCCCCTCAGTACTGATATTACAGGCACAGCTAGTTTATGAGGTACTAGGGGATCAAACCCAGGCTTTATGCATGCTAGGCAAGCACTATACCAACAAAGTTCCAGCCCCAGCTCCAAAACATCAGCCTTATGTTTCCTTATCTGGTTTTGTTTTGTTTTATGTGGATGGAACCCCCAGTGTCAAAGATGCTAGGCAAGGTCCTTGGTTCCTAGGCTATACCCCCCCTCCAGTGCTGCTACACAAATTTTATATTCTAGGGAGCAAAATGCCATTCCTCAAAGCACTCTGTCCTTGCCCACCTCTGGATCGTTGCATCCCTCTGCAAAGACTGTGCCAGCCTCTTAACTCCTGGCTGCCCTTCAAGACAACTTTCTGCTGCCATGTCCCCAGCTCATGTCAGATACTCACTTCCTTCTCTTTGCTTCCTCCTGCTGGCATGCCTGGCATGCATCATGTGACATGCTAGCCAGTCATCCCTGCCATGGTGCTTTCCCATGACGGTGCACTCCATGAGGGCAGAGGTCAACTCTCATACACCTCACACTCTGAAGAAGCTAGACCTGGTCCTGACTAGAGCGGTTGTGTTGGTGGCTGTCACATGAAACAGGAGACCTTTTTTAAAAAAAAAAAATTGGGGATGGAAAGATAGTTTAGTGGTTAAGGCGTTTGCCTGCAAAGCCAAAGGATCCTGGTTCGATTCTCCAGGACGCACATAAGCCAGATGCACAAGGGGGAGCATGCATCTGGAGTTCCTTTGCAGGGGCTGGAGGCCCTGGTGTGCCCATGCTCTCTCTCTCTCTCTCAAATAAATAAATAAATAAATAAATAAATAAATAAATAAATAAATATTTAAAGAAAGAAGCAACCTGAAGATCATTTAAAAAGAATGGGGCTGGAGAGATGGCTTAGAGGTTAAGGCACATTCCTGTGAAGCCTAAGGACCCCAGTTCAGTTCTCCAGGGCCCACATAAGGCAGATGTACATGCATCTGGAGTTCGTTTGCAGTGGCTATAGGCCCTGGCGTGCCCATTATCCCTCTCTGTCTCTCTCTCCCGCTCTCTGTCTCTAATAAATAAATAAATAAATAAATAAAATCTTTTTTAAAGGGGGAATTGGAGAGATGGCTTAGCGGTTAAGGCATTTGCCTGCAAAGCCAAAGAATCCAGGTTTGATTCTCCAGAACCCACATAAGCCAGATGCACAAGATGATACACGCATCTGGAGTTCGTTTGCAGTAGCTGGAAGTCCTGACACACCCATTCTCTCTCTCTCTCTCTCTCTCTCTCTGCCTCTTTCTCTCTCTCTCTTAAATAAATAAATAAAATATATTTTTTAAAAAGACAAAGGCTCTAAAAACTTTTATTTATTTATTTTATTTATTTATGAGGCAGAAAGAAAAAGGTGCTAGAGAGAGACACTGCAAACAAATTCCAGACATATGCACCACTTTGTGCATCTGGATTTGTGTGGGTATGGGGGAATTGAACCTGGGTCCTTAGGTTTTGCAGGCAAGCACCTTAACCTCTAAGCCATCTCTCCAGCCATAAACAGGAGGCCTTTGACTCCTAACCTAGGCCCAGCTCAGGCCAAGTGAAAGTCTGGCTGTCCAGTCATTCCTGCCCAGTGAGGCTCTTCTGTTTCTCAGACACAAAGCTCCCTCTCTACCTTGATGCCACACCCCATCTTCATTTTCTTTCTTTCTTTCTCTTTCTCTTTCTTTCTTTCTTTCTTTTTTTCTTTCTTTTATTTATTTATTGGAGATAGAGAGAATGGGCACACCAGGGCCTCTAGGGACTCTGCAAACGAACTCTAGATGCAGGTGCCACCTTATGTATCTGGCTTACGTGGGTCCTGGGGAATCGAACCTGGGTCCTTGGGCCTCACAGGCAAGTGCCTTAACCACTAAGCCATCTCTCCAGACCCCATCTTCGTTATCTAAGTCGTCAAAACCAGCATGTCCTAGGGAGGAAGCGACTACTGTTGTTTGGCTAAGTGGCTATGCTGTGCCCATCAAATTGCCCTCTAAGTGTTTACGTTTATGCCCATACTTTAGTGTTGTGCTCACCTTTGGCTTTGGTCATAATAGCTTCTTTCTTTCTTCTTTTTCTTTTTTTCTTTCTTTTTTTGGCTTTTCAAGGTAGGGTCTCACTCTAGCCCAGGCTGACCTGAAATTCACTCTGTAGTCTCAGGCTGGCCTCAAACTCACAGGGATCCTCCTATCTCTGCCTCCCAAGTGCTGGGATTAAAGGTGTGCACCACCACACCCTGCCATAAATGCTTCTTTTTGCAGATGGCACTGTCTACTGGAGAGACTCAAAGCTCATAGAAGTGCTGAAGAGAAGTGACTGTTGGGTGCTCAGCAGTAACTGAGATATCTTCATGACCCCTCTAAGGCACAGGGAGCACTGTAGAAGAGGTGGTGGAAAGAATATTAAGAGCAGGGCTGGAGAGATTGCTCAGTGGTTAGGGCACTTGCCTGCAAAGCAAAAGGACCCAGGTTCGATTCCCCAGGACCCACAAGGACCCATAAGCCAGATACACAAGCAGGCACATGCATCTGGAGTTCATTTGCAGTGGCTGGAGGCCCTGGCACACCCATTCTCTCTCTTTCTACCTGCCTATTTCTGTATCTCTCTCTCTCAAATAAATAAGATTAAAAAGAAAAGAATATTAAGAGCCAGAGGAAGGGAAGAGTGCTTTGGAATGGTCTCTTCAGACAGGAAGTGGGTGTTGCATTCACGACCTCACAGCCTTTGGCGATGCACAAAATCTGCACAATATTGGGCCCATCAACATGTCATTATGGATGATGGAGGAGGGCAAAACAAAACCAAAAGACATCCAAGAGTGCTTGCTTGCAAAGCCTATGGCCTTGGTTCAATTCCCCAGTACCCATGTAAAGCCAGATGCACCAAGTAGCATAAGCTTCTGGAGTTCGTGTACAGTGGCAGGAGGCCCTGGTGTCCCCATATTCATATTCTCTCTCACTTTGCAAACAAATAAAAATACCTTTTGGAAAATACATCAAAGTAGAAGAGGGACTAGTTGAAAGAAGAAAGGGTTCACCGGAAGGAGATGGGAGGCAAGAAAAGGTAAGGGATTGTGATCAAATGACATTATATACATGTCTGAAAACTATCAATAAAACAAATACAAAATACCTAGACATGGGCTGGAGGGATGGCTTAGTGGTTAAGGCACTTGCCTGCAAAGCCTAAATATCCATGTTCGACTCTCCAGATCCCACGTAAGCCAGACGCACAAAGGCAAGGCAAGCACAAGGTCACACTTATGCACTAGATGGCACAAGCATCTGGAGTTTGATTGCAGTGGCCAAGGCCCTGGTGTGCCAACTCTCTCTTTCTCAGTCTCTCGCTCTCTCTATCTCTAAAAAAAATTTTTTTTAAATAGCTGGATGTGCAAAACCTGGGCATGGTGGTGCACGCCTTTAATCCCAACACTTGGGAGGCAGAGGTAGGAGGATCGCCATGAGTTCAAGGCCCCCCTGAGACTACATAGTGAATTCCAGGTAAACCTGGGCTAGAGTGAGACCCTACCTCAAAAAAAAAAAAAAAAAAAAACAAAACAAAAAAGCTGGATGTGGTGGCACACACCTTTAATCCCAGCACTTGGGAGGCAGAGGTAGGAAGATTACCACGAGCCTGGGACTAGAGACTAGTATTCCAGGTCAGCCTGGGCTAAAGTGAGACCCTACATCATTAAAAAAAAAAAATATCTTCCCATAAGTCTCAGACAAACATAAGATCTATAAGTGCTGAACCCCACAGGGACTGAAGTGGTCACATTTGGCTCCCCTGACTTGCCCCTCATTGTCCCTTCCCCCTCCAAAGGTAAGCACCCCAACATTAAGGCTTTAGAGTAATCACTGTGGTGCTAAAACTTTATGTAAACAGAGTCACAGCATATGCCCGGTAGATAAGCCGCTACTTTCATTCAAAGTGGTTTTTTCCACCCGAGGTAGGGTCTCACTCTAGCTCAGGCTGACCTGGAGCTCACTGTATAGTCAGACTGGCCTCGAACTCACAGTGACCCTCCTACCTCTGCCTTCCAAGTGCTGGGATTAAAGGTATGCTTTTTCCCCCCTAACATTTATTTATTTATGAGATGGGGGTGCAGACAGAGAGAAAGAGAATGGTTGCACCAGGGCCTCCAGCCACTTCAAATGAACTCCAGAGGCATAAGCCACCTTGTGCCTCTGGCTTTATGTGGATACTGGGGGAACTGAACCCAGGTCATCAGACTTTGCAGGCAAGCACCTTAACCACTGACCCATCTTTCTTGCCCTAAAGATGTGTTTTTGAGATCATTTCATATTGTCGTGCATAACAGTTTCTCTTTTCTCTCTCTCTCTCTGTTCGCGGGGATTTATTATTTGTTTGCTTTTGAGATACCAATTATGACATAGCCCGGGCTGTCCCGGAAGTTGAAGTCCTCTGGCTTCAGACTCCAGAGAGCTGAGATTACTGGCGCACACACCCATAGCTGGCTACGTCTTTCTTCTCGTGGCTGTGTACCACCTCCTGTGCAGTGGAACTGTGTAACTCCCTCTCCCATCCTTGGGTATTGTGTGGCTGCTCCTGGTGTCCAGCTACTCCACCGGGACTCTCGTGAGCGTTTGGAACAACCTCGTGGTGAGCCATCACGTGCATTCCTTGCGGAACATGGCCTAGGCAAGGAATCACCGGGTCCTTGGGCTTCACCTTCAAAGATATTGTCAGGCAGTTTGCCCAAATGGCTGCACTTCATGTTTTGTTATTATTGTGTTTTTGTTTTATTTTGTTTTGGTTTGGTTTTTTTGGAGGTAGGGTCTCCCTCTAGCATAGGCTGACCTGGAATTCACTATGTAGTATCAGGGTGGCCTCGAACTCACGGTGATCCTCCTACCTCTGCTTCCCGAGTGCTGGGATTAAAGGCGTGTGCCACCATGCCCGGCCTGTTTTGTATTTTTGAGTTAGGGTTTTGCTCTAGCTCAGGCTGACCTGGAATTCTCTAGGGTGGCCTTGAACTCATGGCGATCCTCCTACTTCTACATCCTGAGGGCTGGGATTAAAGGCATGTGCCACCATGTCTGGCCCATGTTTGTTTGTTTTTTTAATTTTTAATAAAAGAAAAGTTTGAGTGTTCGTGAACATAACATGTTTCCCATTGCACACATGGGCCAAGGGTGACTGGCAATAGTGTGGGGTGGCGGGTGGGGGAACCTTGAGAGTTCAAGGGCTGAGTTGGAGAAGGCAATAAATTTTCATTCTGTGATCTTTATGCCCTTGGCATTTACACATTTTAAAGCACAACCAAGTGGCATTGGTTTTCAGTTACAAAAAAAAAAAAAATAGAGTGAAAACCTTGGACTTTTCAGGTGCCTTTTTTGGGTGTTTTTGCTCTATATCCATAAAACCTCTGACCCCTGAGAGAAACACACTCCCCCTTTCGCCCTCACCCTTGATTCTTTTTTTTTTCCTTTTTTCTTTTTTTCTTTCTTTTTTTTTTTTTTTTTTTTTTTTTTGTCAGGGTCTTACTCTAGCCCAAGCTGACCTAGAACTCACTCTGCAGACGAGGTGATCCACCTACCTCAGCCTCCTGAGTGGGGGGATTAAAGGTATGAACCACCATGCCTGCCTTGCTTGGCGTGTGTGTGTGTGTGTGTGTGTGTGTGTGTGTGTGTGTGTGTGTGTGCAGGTGTGCAGGTGTGCAGGTGTGCATGGGCCAGTGGAGGTCAGAGGACAACATCCGCTTCAGTCCTCACCTTCCATCTTTGAGGCAGGATCTCCCATTGTTCACTGCTGTTTTGCATCCAGCTAGCTGCCCCTCCAGCTTCGGGTGGATTCTTCTGTCTCCGCCTCCTTTCTCACCCTTTTGCCATGGCTGGGTACCTTTTGGAGCACCTAGCTTTTTCCATGGGTGCTGGGTCCTGAACTGAGATACACCTGCTTGCATGGTAAGCACTTTGTCCAATGGGCCGTCTCCCAAGCCCCACTCTTAGCTTTTGTTTTATTTATTTATTTATTTATTTATTTATTTATTTATTTATTTATTTATTTGAGGTAGGGTCTCACTCTAGCCCAGGCTGACCTGGAATTCACTCTGTAGTCTCAGGGTGGCCTTGAACTCACGGTGATCCTCCTACCTCTGCCTCCCGAGTGCTGGAATTAAAGGCGTGTGCCACCACGCCTGACCCTACTCGTAACTTTTATACAAATGTCCAAATGCTAACAGTTATGGGGTGGAGTGAGGGTAGAGACGTCCTGTGGGGTTGAGGGATTCCAGCATGCCTTAGGGAAGACAAAACAGTGAAGGCCAAGAAGTAAACATAAGCTAACCACATCCACAAATTCCAGTGAGACTTAGAACCAAGGTGTGGTCCCGACTTGCTGCAGACAGTCTTGAAAGACTGGCTGGTTAAGAAACGCTGAAAGCCACGGGTGACAGGGGACAAGGAAGAAGGGGAGGCAGATGATGAGTGTTCAAAGGCTGGGCATGTTGATCCCTTTCTCCTTCCCTTCTAAAACTTTCCACCGTTCCCTACCTTGCTCTTCCACACCCTACCCTCACGCTAAGAATGATGGACAGTTCTGGGCTGGAGAAATGGCTTAGTGGTTAAGGTGCCTGCCTGCCAAGCCTAAGAATGCTCATTCAATTCTCCAGGTCCCACGTTTAGCCAGACGCAAAGTGACGCAAGGGCGCAATGCCGCACTTTCCCGCAAGGGGACGCATGCTTCTGGAGTTCGTTCACAATGGCTGAGAGGCTGCCGGCTCGCCCATTCTCTCTCTCTGCATCTTCCTCTTCCTCTCCGGCTCTGTCCCTCTCAAATAATAATAATAATAAAAAGAATGATGGACTGTTCTAACCCAAGATACCCCTTTCCATCTACCCATTCAGTTTGGAGGAAAGCCCACATCTAAGGCACAGGCCTGCCCCCTCCCATGACTGGGGGTACCACTAACCAGAGCAGGCAGGAAGTGGCTGGAGCACTGGCATGGAGGGGCTATCACCATCTGGGTGTGCTTTCATCCTTAACTCCCTTTCAAAAAAAAAAAAAAAACCGCCTTACAGCTGCTCAGACTCAGTCACAGATAAACAGGAGATGCTGAGCCCCTCCTTGCCTGTGCCTGCTTGTCAGGGCTTCCTAAACCCACCACTACCACCCAAATTAGAGGGTTAGCAACCATCCTGGGGGTGGAATAAACCATAAGAAGGTCTTTGTTCTTTGTTAAGAAATACAGACATATCCAGAAGTTGCTGTGAGCTTAACACCAAAGTAGACTTAAAACACACATGCCAAAGCTCAGAGAACATTGTAGAAGAGAGGGCAGAAAGATTGTAAGGGCAGAGAGAGAAAAAAAAAAAAAACTCAAAAGTATACATTGTACAAAAACATAAGAGGGTTGGAGAGATGGCTTAGAGGTTAAAGCACTTGCCTGTGAAGGCTAAGGACTCAGGTTCAACTCCCCAGAACCCACATAAGCACATGGTGGTGCATGCATCTGGAGTTTGCAGTGGCTAGAGACCCTGGGGTGCCCATTCTCTCACTCTAGTAAATAGATAAGTAAATATAAAATATATGTTTTAATATTTTATTTATTTATTTGTTTATTTATTTATTTGACAGAGAAAGAGAGAGAGAATGGGCGCACTGGGGCCTCCAGCCACTGCAAACAAACTCCAGACATGTGTACCCCTTTGAGCATCTGGCTAACCTGAGTGCTAGGGAATCAAACCTGGGTCCTTTGGCTTTGCAGGCAAGTACCTTAACCACTAAACCATCCCTCCAGCCCAAAATATATTGTTTTTTTTTTTTAAAAAAATAAGAGCTTGGGAGCCTTTTGCTTGCTTACAATGAGGCAAGCTCCTGGAGCTTGAGTTTCAGAGCATCTCCTTAACTCAGCTCTCTGGGAACCTGGGATGAAGATATTGCTCTTCAGGACCACATAGTTCACAGAAGGTGCGAGAACCCAACATCGGGCCCCAGAAGGCTGCAGGGTACCAAAGGAGGCTGTCGGAGCACAGGTTCTGCAGCACCAAGAATCCTACTCCCAGCCGGGCGTGGTGGCTCACGCCTTTAATCCCAGCACTCGGGAGGCAGAGGTAGGAGGATCGCCATGAGTTCAAGGCCACCCTGAGACTACATAGTAAATTCCAGGTCAGCCTGAGCCAGAGTGAGACCCTACCTTGAAAAACCAAAAAAAAAAAAAAAAAGAAGAAGAAGAAGAATCCTATACACCCCCCTTTCCTGGCATAGTCTGAAAGGGGTACACTATGCAAGACACGTGATCTAGTGTGATGGCACACACCCACTGATATAGATTAGGAGCAGGGTAGCTTTTTATTTTTATTTCTGTATGTGGTCAGTCAGAGACAAAGGCCTAAAAGAACATGGATGTCCTGGAAAGCCTGGAGCTCTAGTCTGATTCCGTGTCAGCCAACGTGGCATAAGCCACAGCCTCCTAAAACTCCCTCAAGCAACAGCTTCTGGCTTCATCGTGAGTTTAGCACACCTGTGGGCTCGCCCTTCCTGAGCCTCTGAAGTCTACCAACCAATGAGGTCCCTTATACGCCGGTAATGAGTATCATTTTGCAAGGAGATAGATAGAGAGGGAGGGAGAGAGAATAGGCAAGCCAGGGCCTCCTGCAACTGCAAATGAACTCCAGATTCATGTGTCATTTTGTGCATCTGGCTTTACGTGGGTATTGGGGAATTGAATCCAGGACGTAAGGCATGCAGGCAAGCTCCTTAACTGCAGAGCCATCTCTCTAGCCCCAAGGCTCATTCTAATTGGATATCTGCTTCAAATTGAGTCTGAAACTGGCCTCTCCTGGCCCCCTCACCTCTCTGACTCCCTGTGTCCCAGGGATCTCTCTCTCCCCTCCCCCTTCCCATAGAATTTCTTTTGGGTTGGACTTTCCTGCTTGTTTTTCCTCTTAATCCTAATTCCTCCTAAATCACCTAATTTATAATTTATCCTGAGTCTGCATTTTCAGTGCTTTGATAACTTGAACAAGGACCCAAAATTGAAGGTTCATGGGCCGGGAGGGGTCACTGGATTTTTGTTTTGTTTTGTTTTTTGTTTTTGTTTTTCGAGGTAGGGTCTCACTCTAGCCCAGGTTGACCTGGAATTCACTATGTAGTCTCAGGGTGGCCTTGAACTCATGATGATCCTCCTACCGCTGCCTCTCGAGTGCTGGGATTAAAGGTGTGTGCCACCATGCCCAGCTGGTCACTTGGATCTTTATAGAGATCAAATTCCTCTGAAGACTCCAAACCTGAATCAATACTGCCTTGAAAAAGACTCAGTCACAGATAAACAGGAGATGCTGAGCCCCTCCTTGCCTGTGCCTGCTTGTCAGGGCTTCCTAAACCCACCACTACCACCCAAATTAGAGGGTTAGCAACCATCCTGGGGGTGGAATAAACCATAAGAAGGTCTTTGTTCTTTGTTAAGAAATACAGACATATCCAGAAGCTGTGAGCTTAACACCAAAGTAGACTTAAAACACACATGCCAAAGCTCAGAGAACATTGTAGAAGAGAGGGCAGAAAGATTGTAAGGGGCAGAGAGAGAAAAAAAAAAAACTCAAAAGTATACATTGTACAAAAACATAAGAGGTTGGAGAGATGGCTTAGAGGTTAAAGCACTTCCTGTGAAGGCTAAGGACTCAGGTTCAACTCCCAGAACCCACATAAGCACATGGTGGTGCATGCATCTGGAGTTGCAGTGGCTAGAGACCCTGGGGTGCCCATTCTCTCACTCTAGTAAATAGATAAGTAAATATAAAATATATGTTTTAATATTTTATTTATTTATTTGTTTATTTATTTATTTGACAGAGAAAGAGAGAGAGAATGGGCGCACTGGGGCCTCCAGCCACTGCAAACAAACTCCAGACGTGTGCACCCCTTTGAGCATCTGGCTAACCTGAGTGCTAGGGAATCAAACCTGGGTCCTTTGGCTTTGCAGGCAAGTACCTTAACCACTAAACCATCCCTCCAGCCCAAAATATATTGTTTTTTTTTTTAAAAATAAGAGCTTGGGAGCCTTTTGCTTGCTTACAATGAGGCAAGCTCCTGGAGTTGAGTTTCAGAGCATCTCCTTAACTCAGCTCTCTGGGAACCTGGGATGAAGATATTGCTCTTCAGGACCACATAGTTCACAGAAGGTGCGAGAACCCAACATCGGGCCCCAGAAGGCTGCAGGGTACCAAAGGAGGCTGTCGGAGCACAGGTTCTGCAGCACCAAGAATCCTACTCCCAGCCAGGCGTGGTGGCGCATACCTTTAATCCCAGCACTCGGGAGGCAGAGGTAGGAGGATCGCCGTGAGTTCAAGGCCACTCTGAGACTACATAGTAAATTCCAGGTCAGCCTGAGCCAGAGTGAGACCCTACCTTGAAAAACCAAAAAAAAAAAAAAAAAAAAAAGAAGAAGAATCCTACTCCCCCCTTTCCTGGCATAGTCTGAAAGGGGTACACTATGCAAGACACGTGATCTAGTGTGATGGCACACACCCACTGATATAGATTAGGAGCAGGGTAGCTTTTTATTTTTATTTCTGTATGTGGTCAGTCAGAGACAAAGGCCTAAAAGAACATGGATGTCCTGGAAAGCCTGGAGCTCTAGTCTGATTCCGTGTCAGCCAACGTGGCCGCAAGCCACAGCCTCCTAAAACTCCCTCAAGCAACAGCTTCTGGCTTCATCGTGAGTTTAGCACACCTGTGGGCTCGCCCTTCCTGAGCCTCTGAAGTCTACCAACCAATGAGGTCCCTTATACGCCGGTAATGAGTATCATTTTGCAAGGAGATAGATAGAGAGGGAGGGAGAGAGAATAGGCAAGCCAGGGCCTCCTGCAACTGCAAATGAACTCCAGATTCATGTGTCATTTTGTGCATCTGGCTTTACGTGGGTATTGGGGAATCGAATCCAGGACGTAAGGCATGCAGGCAAGCTCCTTAACTGCAGAGCCATCTCTCTAGCCCCAAGGCTCATTCTAATTGGATATCTGCTTCAAATTGAGTCTGAAACTGGCCTCTCCTGGCCCCCTCACCTCTCTGACTCCCTGTGTCCCAGGGATCTCTCTCTCCCCTCCCCCTTCCCATAGAATTTCTTTTGGGTTGGACTTTCCTGATTGTTTTTCCTCTTAATCCTAATTCCTCCTAAATCACCTAATTTATAATTTATCCTCTGACTCTGCATTTTCAGTGCTTTGATAACTTGAACAAGGACCCAAAATTGAAGGTTCATGGGCCGGGGAGGGGTCACTGGATTTTTGTTTTGTTTTGTTTTGTTTTTTGTTTTTCGAGGTAGGGTCTCACTCTAGCCCAGGTTGACCTGGAATTCACTATGTAGTCTCAGGGTGGCCTTGAACTCATGATGATCCTCCTACCGCTGCCTCTCGAGTGCTGGGATTAAAGGTGTGCCACCATGCCCAGCTGGTCACTTGGATCTTTATAGAGATCAAATTCCTCTGAAGACTCCAAATCTGAATCAATACTGCCTTGAAAAAAAATAGCCACTCTGGAGAGATGGCTTAACAGTTAAGGCACTTGCCTGTGAAGCCTAAGGACCCAGGTTTAATTCTCCAGGTCCCATGTATGCCAGATACACATGGTGGCACATGTGTCTGGAGTTCGTTTGCAGTGGCTAGTGGCCCTAGGGCACCCATTCTCCACCCGCCACACACACACAAACTTTCTCTCTCCTTCTCTGTCTCTAAAAATTAGAAATAAAATAGAAATAAATTTAAAAACTTTTAAAAATAGGCTAAGCCTAGAGTGGTGGCACAAGCCTTTAATCCCAGCTCTTGGGAGGCAGAGGTAGGAGGATCACCATGAGTTCAAGGCCACCCTGAGACTACATAGTGAATTCCAGGTCAGCCTGCACTAGAGTGAGACCCTACCTCGAAAAACCAAATTAATTAATTAATTAATTAATTAATTAATTAATTAAAATAAAATAGCCTAGAGTCTCT